>SJYT01016992.1:133135-143337 GCA_006410635.1 Cephalophus harveyi
GCAATCTTGATTCTAGCTTGTGTTTCTTCCAGTCCAGCGTTTCTCATGATGTACTCTGCATAGAAGTTAAATAAGCAGGGTGACAATATGCAGCCTTGATGTACTCCTTTTCCTGTTTGGAACCAGTCTGTTGTTCCATGTCCAGTTCTAACTGTTGCTTCCTGACCTGCATACAGATTTCTCAAGAGGCAAGTTAGGTGGTCTGGTATTCTCATCTCTTTCAGAATTTTCCACAGTTTATTGTGATCCACACAGTCAAAGGCTTTGGCATAGTCAATAAAGCAGAAGTAGATGTTTTTCTGGAACTCTCTTGCTTTTTCCATGATCCAGCGGATGTTGGCAATTTGATCTCTGGTTCCTCTGCCTTTTCTAAAACCAGCTTGAACATCAGGGAGTTCACGGTTCACGTATTGCTGAAGCCTGGCTTGGAGAATTTTGAGCATTACTTTACTAGCATGTGAGATGAGTGCAATTGTGCGGTAGTTGGAGCATTCTTTGGCATTGCCTTTCTTTGTGATTGGAATGAAAAGTGACCTTTTCCAGTCCTGTGGCCACTGCTGAGTTTTCCAAATTTGCTGGCATATTGAGTGCATCACTTTCCCAGCATCATCTTTCAGGATTTGAAACAGCTCAACTGGAATACCTCAATTTAAAAATAATCCTGCTGGGGGCTTCTCTCTTCCCTGGTGGCTCAGTGGTCAAGAATCCTCCTGCAAATGCGGGGAACACATGTTCCATCCCTGAGCAGGGACGATCCCACATACTGTGGGGCAGCTAAGCCCGTGCACCACAGCTATTGAGCCTGTGCTCTAGAGCCTGGAAGCTGCAACTCTTGGAGCCCTTGGGCCCTGGAGCCCACGCCCAGTGGCAAGAGAAGCCACTGCAATGAGAAGCCTGCGCACCGCTCACTACAACTAGAGAAAAGCCACGCAACAACAAAGACCCAGCACAACCAAGAAGAAATAAACAAATAAAATTATTATGTATATAAAAAACGATGCTGTTGGAAAAATGACATGAATAGACTAGCTTGATGTGGGCTTGCCACTTGCTTCAATTTGTAAAAAAAAACGCAGTATCTGCACAACGCAGTAGAGCAAGGGGCAATAAAACAAGGTCTGTCTGCCTGTAAGGGATTGAACATCTACAGATTTTGGTATTCGCAGGGTGGGGTCAGGGGGCGAGTGTCCTGGAACCAGTTCCCTATGGACACTGAGGGGTGATTAGAGTAGACAGTAGAGAATGCAGACAGTGTTTCTTTGCTCATATGTCCTGCTTTTCATTAAAAAGAAGTGATAATACTGCACCAAGATAAAATCTTAATTTAACATACCTTCAGAGACTGCGTAGGTAGCTCAAACAGTAAAGAATCAGCCTGCAGTGCGGGAGACCTGGGTTTGATCCCTGGGTGGGGAAGATCCCCTGGAGAAGGGTATGACCACCTGCTCCAGTATTCTTGCCTGGAGGAGCCTGGCGGGCTGCAGTCCAAGGGGTTGCAAAGAGTCAGACACGACTAAGTAAGTACAGTACAGCATGAAGTTTAAGATATACATTTTAACATGATAAAATTCAATTATTTATGACATACACATCACATATACAATAATATTTATGTTGTGATGTATTTATGTGCTTAAGTTGTATAATCTATTTTGTTATGTACACCCTTTTGAAATGTTATTTTGTATATAATGCTTAATATATAGAAAACTGCTAATCATGCACAAGTTGAAGGCTGTTTCTCACAATAGAAAGGGAGTGAGCCAGATTCAGGAGGGAGAAAGAAGTCCAGTCATTCAGATAAAAGGAAATATATACCACATGTAAAATGAAGAGACAGAGATTAACTGCCATGTTCTGAAAGCAATAATAGCGTAGCACTCAGTAAAAGCTTGGTGAAAAATTTCATTTTGTCTCCTGAATAAGTATCAGATCCACCAGATGGGGCTCTAATATTCTTTTGGTTCTGCGGCTGAAAGTTCCAAGCATTGACTATTTTCTTTAGAGAAAGAAAATATATCTCCAATATTAACATCCAAGAGAATTTGCCTGAGATAGGGTTATGCCTCCATAAACATCATCACTATTTAATGTCTTTTAATCCTCTAAGGTGACTTTTAAAGAAAGTGGCCAGTTAGCTGAAAACTGAAGCCTCTAAGTAGCTGAATTAAATCAGTTCAAGGAGTTCTGAATTAAATCCTTTCTCGAGCCTTATTTTAAGGAAGCACGACATATTGATACACAAATGGGTGCATATCGGAAGAGTGCTGTTCTGTCTTCAGAGTTACTGACAAACGTTAAGATTTGCATTGTTTAAACTGATGGTAAGTCATGAAATTTATCACAGCTTCAATATACTCAGCCCAACCTAGCTATTTTGATAGGTTCTGCTTTGAGTGCTGGCAATTGAGATTTTTGCTTTTTCAGGTCAGGGATTTGGGTTCTCCAAAGAAAACATTTTGCTGCTGTTTTTCTGAGGTTTAGAGCTGGAAATCTGAGCCTCTTCTTGGCCTCCTTTCTCCATGACTCATAACTTTTGTTCAACCCCGAAAGAACGCCAACTTGGGGAGATAGGTCTGAATTTTGATTTAGAGAGTGGGTGGATCAAAACCATAGATGTGAGAGTGAGCTGGATTCTGTAGAGAATGTCACCCAGTGGAAGAGGCCTGAGTTAGGATGAGGAGTCGTGGTTTGCCATCCCAGGTCAGCCAGTCACGAAACACCTCTGCCACCAGGAACAGAGGGGACAGGCAACATTTGCCAAATGTTTCTGCACGTTAACTCTTTGATCCTCCCGTTGGCCTCGTGGGCCTAGCGGAGGCTCCTTTTGGCGAGGACAGTTCTCCGGAGAAGGTGACAGCTAGTACCCAGCGGTGACGCAGCAGCTGTGGGTCGACCCGCAGCCAGGCCTTCTGTGCACCTAGGGTCACCCAGTTCCAAGCGCCACATAAGTTACAAGCTCCACCCAGTTACAGGCTCCACAGTGACACACGAACATTACCTCCTGGTGCTGTGCAGGACTGCAGCCCTGTTTATATTAATCTTTCTAAATAGGGAACATGTTCTAAATTGTAATGATTAGCAGACTTTTATTTCCAGCATATGAATTCTAGGAAAATTCTAAATACATAAACAGGCTAAATTGGCCCCAATGGAGTTAGTTGCCCTTCCTGCACCATACTGCCCCCCCTACCACATCTGTATCGAAAACATTAAAAGTATTAGAATCTACATGCTTGCTCAAAAAGTCAGATGTATTTGTCATATCCGGTGCCAGGGCCAATGATGCGAAGGGTTTCTGAGCAGACCACAACGGGTAAGACCACACAATCCTGTCCACCTTTGAAGTGGGGCTGGCCAATCAATGGCTGGTGAGACCAGGCAGGAAGGTCAAAAGCAAGTCCCAGAAGACACGATGATAATAACAACTAGTGGTGGGTGCCTCTTAGAGGTTGGAAGCCTCGGTGAGACATGCCTTCTGGGGATTCCCTCTTGTGTGTCCACCATCAGAGCAAGCATCATCAAACCCAGTTTACTAGAGAGGATGTACGTTGCCCCAGGCCACATGGCCGGTGATACTGGACAGGCACTTAGCATTGTGGGTAGGGTTTGTGTTGGGGAACAAGAGGGTCCTCATGTGAAAATGAGGATCCTAGGAGCTGACAGCACCCAGAGGTGCTGCACCCTTCCAAGAAGGCAGACAACCTCAGGGAACCACTTCAAGGTGATGACAGAGAAACGAATTACATTTGTTGGGCACATGATGTACCTGGCGGGCTTCCCAGGTGGCGCTAGTGGTAAAGAACCTGTCTGCCAGTAGGAGATATAAAAGCTGTGGGTTTGATCCCTGGGTTGGGAAGATCTCCTGGAGGAGGGCATGGCAACCCACTCCAGTATTCTTGCCTAGAGAAGTCCATGGACAGAGGAGCCTGGCGGGCTGCAGTCTGTGGGGTCACGAAGAGACACGACTGAAGCAGCTGAGCACACGCACACGTGTCCCTGACACACAGCGCAGCGTGTGTGTGCCAGGAAGGACATGAGCTCTGTGTGAATCTGATCGCTGGAATTCCCACCTTGTTTCTGTCATTTCTCAGACTGACAATTCCGAGTAAATCATTGAATCCTCTCTAAAGCCTCTGACTCTCAGGGAGCACTTCAAAGGATTAATTGAGAGGACTGGCAAAAAGTGCTTATTATACAGGCCAGACGGACCCACTTCCCAAAGTTCGAGAGCTGGTGAAAGGTGAAGAAGGAATTCCCACGCGGGTCTTCCGGAGTCTAAAGCCCTGGTTCTTCCAATCGCGATCCCTATAGAGAAGAACCAAGGATGAGCTAGGCTGAAGGGTGGGCGTGTGTCATGCCCGGCTTCCGCCTCTCTTCTGACACCTCTCCCATTGTTCTCCTCCTGCTTGACTTGGCTTCAGCCTCACCAGGCCCCCTCCAGCCTTCGAAGGTTGGGATAGCTGGAGTGCAGATTGGGATTCCATTGCTACGTGGAATTCCATTGCTCCAGCTACTGCTTAACTCATTCCCTTCGTAATTCACTGGAATGCTATCTCCTCATTGAGGTCCCCTTCACCACCTGATATAAAGCTGTATTCTCACCACCACCATATTTTCAACACAATTTTTTTTTCCCAAAACTCCATGACACAGATACAGAGAACAAATGAATGGATACCGAGGAGGAAAAGAGGATTGTTGATGTTGTTTAGTCCCTAAATTGTGTCTGACTCCTTTGCAACCTCATGGACTGTAGCCCTCCAGACTCCTCTGTCCATGAGATTTCCCAGGCAAGAATACTGGAGTGGGTCACCATTTCCTTCTCCAGGGGATCTTCCTGACCCAGGGGTTGAACCTGTGTCTCTTGCTTGGCAGGCAGATTCTTTACCANTAGTCCCTAAATTGTGTCTGACTCCTTTGCAACCTCATGGACTGTAGCCCTCCAGACTCCTCTGTCCATGAGATTTCCCAGGCAAGAATACTGGAGTGGGTCACCATTTCCTTCTCCAGGGGATCTTCCTGACCCAGGGGTTGAACCTGTGTCTCTTGCTTGGCAGGCAGATTCTTTACCACCTGATCCACAAAGGAAACCCAAGAATACTGGAGTGGGTAGCCTATCCCTCCTCCAGGGGATCTTCCCAACCCAGGAATTGAACTGAGGTCTTCTGCATTGTAGGTGGATTCTTTACCAACTGAGCTATGAGGGAAGAGCAATGAGGGAAGAGCTATGAGGGAAGCCCATAATACATAAAGGTGTTAGGACAACATAAATCTCAATTAAACTGCCTCACAAGATCAGATTCCACTGTCGGCGAACTCTAATTTCTGCTGAGTTGCTTAGCATTGAACTAGACTTTATAGTGTTCCCAAGTAAACTAGGACTTTATAGTCTTCCCAAGCGAATTGAGGGTTAGCTACAGGTTTCAAACACTGACTTGCCTTTTTTTTTTTTTCATTTATTCAGTTGTTTTATGAACATGCATGCTCAGTTGTGTCCAACTGTTTGTGACCCCATGGACTGTAGCCTGCCAGGCTCATCTATGCATGGGATTCTCCAGGCAAGAATACTGGAGTGGGTTGCCATTTTCTTCTTCAGGGCATCTTCCCAGCTCAGGGAGCAAACCTGAGTCTCCTGTGCCTCCTGCATTGGCAAGCGGGTTCTTCACCACTGAGCCATATGGGAAGCCCCATTCAGTTCTTATTAAATATTATGTTCTTCAGGCACCGGGCTGGTTACTGAGACCCGGGATGCAAAGATGATAACTGTGCCACCTTCATGGAGCTAGTTTAGTGGAGGAACTACGTAATCACAGGTCAGTGTCTTAAAAATTAAAGGTCAGTGTGGTGACAGAGGTGCGTAAGGATTGAGAGTGTCCTGTGACCAAGGGCTGATAGCCCAAGGCGGCAGAAGTTGGTGCTCTGAAGAAGTCAGAAGTTGTCTTTCTGTCACACTGATATCTTTTAAGAGTTTACTCAAGCACGTCTCAGTGAAGCCCCAGAGACACAGATGTCGTCTTAATAAAGTTATTTACAAAACCAGATTGATGGACTGGTTCATTTCCATTGGCCCAAGTGGAGAAAATGTTTCACACTTTTTCTGTATTTTTTTTTTTTAAATCTCATTTGAATATCTTCTGCAATTTTCTAAACAAAATGACTTTCTGAAAGGTAGATAAAAGCATTTAGACTTTAGATAATAAAATATGTGACTAATTCTCAACAGGGCTTCCCTGGCAGCTCAGCTGGTAAGGAATCCACCTGCAATGCAGGAGACCCTGGTTCGATTCCTGGGTTGGGAAGATCCCCTGGAGAAAGGGATAGGCTATCCACTCCAGTATTCACGGGCTTCTCTGGTGCCTCAGATGGTAAAGAATCCACCAGCAATGTGGGAGACCTGGGTTTGATTCTTGGGTTGGGAAGATCCCCTGGAGGAGGGGATGGCAACCCATTCTAGTATTCTGGCCTGGAGAATCCCCATGGACAGAAGAGCTGGGTGGGCCACAGTCCACGGGATCGCAAAGGATCAGACATGACTGAGCAACTAAGCACAGCACAGTCCTCAATAACGAGCACAATACTGTGCCCAGCTTTGGCGATCCAACTGTCTGCAGTTTTAGATGTAAAAAGTGCCAAACAGAGACAGGCCAGAGCTAGTAAGAAGGGCTTATTTTGATTCTCATTTAGAAATGCTGTTTAATTTGATGGGAGTGGAACCAATTTATAGTTCAACAGTCAATACATAACTGGAAATCCAAGTTGACTGGCACCATTTCTACTGTTTCCCAGAGTTGAGCCCAATCAGTAAGGCCTGTGGGCTTCCCTGGTGGGCCCAGTGATAAAAAACCTGCCTGTCAATGCAGGAGACATGAGATACAGGTTTGATCCCTGAGTCGGGAAGATCCCCTGGAAGAGGAAAAGGCAACCCACTCTGGTATTCTTGCCTGGAAAATCCCATGGACAGGGGATCCTGGCGGACTATAGTCCATGGGGTTGCAAAGAGTCTGACACGACTGAGCAACTAAACAACACCAAATCCATAAGGCCTAGGCATCAACTTGACTGATGCGTCCTAGTTGGAATCTTCCCATGTTTTCTTTGAGCCTCAGCTTTGTGGCCTGTAAAATGGGCTTAATAGTTAGTTGAAAAGATTGTTATGAGTACAAAGTACAGTTTGTGTCCGTTTTTAAGTTTTGTTTGTTTTTAATTGTAAAAACTATGTAGTCAAACATCTACCATTTTAACAATTTTAAGTGTACAGCTCAGTAGTGTTAACTGAAACTCTGTTAGACAACCCCTCCCCTTTCATCCTTCCCCCAGCTCCAGGAATCACCATTCTTCTTTCTGTTTCTATGAATTTGATTTCTTTAGATAGTTCATATNAAAACTATGTAGTCAAACATCTACCATTTTAACAATTTTAAGTGTACAGCTCAGTAGTGTTAACTGAAACTCTGTTAGACAACCCCTCCCCTTTCATCCTTCCCCCAGCTCCAGGAATCACCATTCTTCTTTCTGTTTCTATGAATTTGATTTCTTTAGATAGTTCATATTAGTGGAATCATATTTGCCTTTTCATGACTGACTTATTTCGCTTAACATAATATCCTCAAGGTTCATGTTGTAGTATGTAATAGGATTTCCTTCCTAAAAGGCTGAAGAATATTTCATTATATATGTTCCACCAAATTTTGTTCATCTATTCATCTCTTGGTGGACACTGGGGTTACTTCCACCTCTTGGCTATTGTAAATAGTGTTACTATGAACCTGAGTATACAAATATCTTGTTGAGACTCTGTTTTCAATCCCTTGGGTATATTCCCAGAAGTGGGATTACTGGATCATACGGTAATTCTATTTTTGATATTCTATCAATATTTTAAATCTCTCGAGGAACTTCCATACTGTTTTCCATAATGACTGCATCATTTTATGTGCCCACCAACAGTATACAGTGTTCCAATTTCCCCATATACTTGCCAGCACTTGTTATTTTCTGTTTTTTTAGAAAAGTTAGTACTAGTTTTAGAAATCATGCCAATAAGAGTTATTAGTATGAGGTACAGAATTCTAAAATGAGTGTAAATATTTACATACATTTATTTTATGGAAAATATGTGTATATTTAAATAAATATGAATATGTAGATAAAATAGCATAGGAGTTGAGGCAAATCTGGCATGGGTGGCCATTGGAAGCATGTTTTCAACGTCATCAACCAGTATCATTGAGTACTTGTTATATATAGGGTGAAGAATTATGTTATATTGTAATTATAACACATTTAAAAATTAGAAAAATCCTATGTTTATGTAAAAAAAAAATTTAGAATCATCTGAAACAGCAAAAATCTTCAGTATGCTCTCCACTTACTCTTGCCTTCTGCCGCCCTTCCAGATCTCCACTTCCTAATAGTAGGTATTGAACAAAGCTTTGCTGCATCCTTTTAGATGTCTTCTATACATATATCAATATATTCCTTTTTTTTAGTTAGATCGTACTATACATAGTTTTCATGAACAACTTAATTTATTAGTTAAAAATATTTTCCCCAGATTTCTTAGCTTATAACTGACACATAACATTGTGTAAGTTGAAGGTGTACAATACGATAATTTGGTCTGTGTTTAAACTGTGAAATGACTACCACATAAGGTTGGTTAATATGTCCACCACCTCACACAGTTACTGTTTTATGTGTGTGTGCATACTGAGAACATTTAAGATTGACTTTCTCAGCAAATGTCCAGTATACAACACAGTATTATTAACTTTAATCATTGTGCTGTACAATAGATGCCCAGAATTTACTCATCTTTTTTTTCAATGAAAAAAAATTTAAATTGGAATATAATTGCTTTACAATGTTGTTTTAGTTTCTACTGTACAGCAATATGAATCTGCCATATATATATATATATATATATGTATATATCTCCTCTTTCTTGAGCCTCTTTCCCACCCCACCCCCCATTCCACCCATTTAGGTCATCACAGAGCACCAAGCTGAGCTCCTTGTGCTATATGCATCAGCTTCTTGCTAGCTATCTATTTTACATATTACTCATCTTATGACTGAAACTCTGTACCCTTTGACCATCATCTACCCACTTCCCCCATCCTTCAATCTCCACTTGATTTCTATCAGTTTGGCTTTTTTAGATTCCATGTGTAAGTTAGAAGATACAGTATTTGTCTTTGTCAGTCTGACTTATTCATTAAGAATTTACAAATGTGAATATTTAATCCAATTGAACTGATTTTCTGATTAGAGAAGTGGTTATCCGCGTTGCATTCGACTATCAACGATTATTGCGCCTGTGTTTATTCATGGTAGCATTTGACTCTGCCTGGCGGCTGAAACCTTGTACAGCAATCACAGCTGATCCCTAGACAAGAAGCCACAAGTCATGGCTGCATGCCCTTGATCACGTGGAACAGTCAAACAGATGATCGCAGAGTCATTCTAATCATTTATAATGTGCAATGGTTGGGATAGGTCCTTTTCTGGCCAAGGGTTCTGCTCTTGTTTTAGTGAGTGTACTGGTTAAAATTTTATGTTTTAATATAAGGAGGAGATGTGGGTTCAAGTTCTGGTTCTTTGTAATCTCTTTTGATTACCCATTCATTCATTCATGAGTGCCTGCTACGTGCCAGGTTCTGTTACTCTGAAGATAGCATAGAGGGGGAAGCAGAAGTGTGGGGAGACAGACAATAAACAAAATGCCAATTGGATTTTAAGCTATAAAGCACAATTCAAATGTTGATTGTTATGTTTGATGATGGCTTTGATGGCGGCTGTTTTCCTAGTACAGCATAAAAATAATTTCCCCCACATATTCTTGACTCACCTCTTGGGTCAGCAATGCTTCATCATTCTGTGACTAATCCAGCATCTGTCTTTGTTGATTATGACAAGATAATCATGTAACAGTTTGGTTTTCTTGATGACTAGAAAATTAATCATAAAATGTCAGACTCATGATATAGTGTGTACCTCTGTGATTTTATGATTTCTGTGACATCTAACAGGGTTTTTGAAAAATGTATACTAAGGTCATATTTGGAAAACTCAGCAGTGGCCACAGGACTGGAAAAAGTCAGTTTTCATTCCAATCCCAAAGAAAGGAAATGCAAAAGAATGCTCAAACTACCGCACAATTGCACTCATCTCACATGCTAGTAAAGTAATGCTCAAAA
>SJYT01016992.1:150827-177255 GCA_006410635.1 Cephalophus harveyi
TCCTCTTTCAGTATCCTATCATTTTGCCTTTTCATACTATTCACAGGGTTCTCAAGGCAAGAATACTGAAGTGGTTTGCCATTCCCTTCTCCAGTGGACCACATTCTGTCATACCTCTCCACCTTGACCCATCTGCCTTGGGTGGCCCCACATGGCATGGCTTAGTTTCATTGAGTTAGACAAGGCTGTGGTCCATGTGATCAGATTGGCTAGTTTTCTGTGATTATGGTTTCAGTGTGTCTGCCCTCTGATGCCCTATTGCAACACCTACCGTCTTACTTGGGTTTCTCTTACCTTGGACGTGGGGTATCTCTTCACGGCTGCTCCAGCAAAACACAGCCGCTGCTCCTTACCTTGGACGAGGGGTATCTCCTCACAGCCACCCCTCCTGACCTTGAACGTGGAGTAGCTCCTCTCGGCCCTCCTGTGCCTGCGCAGCCACCGCTCTTTGGACGTGGGGTTGCTCCTCTTGGCCCCTGCCCCTGACCTCGGGCATGGGGTAGCTCCTCTCCTAGCCCTGTCTTTATCAGTCTTGGCTTTTGTATTCATCCTTCCCTTTTATCCCAACAAACATGTATATCCCCCACCCTCTGAAGGCATTCATGAACACAGACATGTTCTTTCTAGCTCGGTTGCTTTCGTCTTAATAAGTCTCATTGCCAAAATTGCCACGTAATTTTACTTATGGATTTAAATTTTGTGTATTCTCTGACTAATTTCTTTTGCCATAATTCTATTATGTTTATCTGCACAATTGGCCAGAGATTTGCATCCATACATAGCTATTTGTAGCGATCCTGTGAGAACTTCTAGACCCTCTTTCTTAGGACATCGGGGTAAGGCTGACCACAGGAGGACATAACATCAGGGGCTCTGAGTTTCCATAAAAGATGGAAATTCCCCTAGCTTCCATAAAAGATACCCTTAGAGCTTTAACTGTTGTATTAGAGATATCTGTGCATGCATGCTAAGTCTCTTCAGTCGTGTCTGACTCTGTGACCATATGGACTGTAGCCTACCAGGCTCCTCTGTCTATGGAATTCTCCAGGCAAGAATACTGGAGTGGGTTGCCATGACTTCCTCCAGGAGATTTTCCCAACCTAAGGATCAAACCCACATCTCCTGCATTGCAGGCGGATTCTTTACTGCTGAATCACCAGGGAAGTCCCATATTAGATATGTTGCTGTATAAATAATTACCCCATAACTTGGTGGCTTCAAGCAATAGACCTTTGTGATCTCTGAGCTCCTGTTGATTAAGATTTCAAGTGAGAAGGTCAAGGGTGTTTCTGGCTCATGAGGACGTCGTCAAGACGCTGACCAGAGCCACAGTCATCTTAATACTTGAGACCACGGCCCGAGGATCTTCCTCCAGGATGGCTCACTCGTATGGCTGTTGGCAGGAGGGTCGAGTTCCTCACCATGTTGGACCCTCCCCATACTGAGTGTCCCCGAGATGCAGCGACTGGCTTCCGTCCCCCAGGGGGAGTGATCCAAGAGTGAGCAAGACAGAAGCAGCTCCCTTTAAAGACCTAGCCTTGGAAATCACACACCGCCGTTGCTGTAACATCCTATTGCTTGCACAGGTCTGCCCTAGTTGTTGTGGGAGGAGTAACACCAGGACATGATGTCAGGAAGGGGGCTCCCTTGGGGATGTCCTGGAAGTGGGCTACCACACCAGTTTAGGTCACTCCGTAGTTGCTGAATTGTTTCAAGACGAGCTGCTCTCAGTGATAGAGAGGTGGGGGTGGGACCTTGTGGGATAAGCCTACTTACTCTTCAGTTCAACTTAGTCGGCAAAGTAATGTCTCTGCTTTTGAAAATGCTATCTAGGTTGGACATAACTTTTCATCCAAGGAGTAAGCGTAGCTCTTTGCTAATAACAGGGTAGAGATGAGACCAACCAGGTAGTATTCACTTGTCCTCAACGGTAGAATCTGAGAAGGAAGAAAATAGAAAAAGGAAGGGAAAGAGATGCAGGTGAGGCCTATTTAGTCACCTTTTCTTTGGAAAAGACTCTGACGCGGGAGGGATTGGGGGCAGGAGGAGAAGGGGACGACTGAGGATGAGATGGCTGGATGGCATCACGGACTCGATGGACGCGAGTCTGAGTGAACTCCGGGAGTTGGTGATGGACAGGGAGGCCTGGCGTGCTGCGATTCATGGGATTGCAGAGTCGGACACGACTGAGCGACTGAGCTGAACTCAACTGAACTGATTTACCCCGTCCTACTTGGCTGGTGTCAGGATTGCAATAACGGATTATGACCAGCAGAGGGCAGGCATTTGCGAGCCGGGGGCTTCCCTGGTGGCTCAGATGGTAAAGCATCTGCCGGCAGTGCCGGAGACCCAGGTTCAGTCGCTGGGTCAGGAAGATCCCCGGGAGAAGAAATTGGCAGCCCACTCCAGCATTCTTGCCTGGAGAATCCCATGGACAGAGGAGCCTGGCGGGCTATAGTCCCTGGGGTCGCAAAGAGTCGGACACGACTGAGCTGCTGACACTTTCACTTTTCAATTTCACCATCTACAGACTTAAAGGACAAACAGAACCATTAAATTTCAGAGTTGGAAGGGACCTGAAAAAAAAAATCTGCTAAGATCTTATTTCACAAATGATAAAATCAAGGTCCAGAGAGGCTGCAATGGCTTGTTCAAGGACTCTCAGCCTTTCAACGGCATAGTTGAGATTTGAATTCTTAGCTTTTTGACCATTCTTCTCTTTCATTATACTAAGCTCTTCACTTATAATTAGAATGGTTTAAAAAAATGACCCATCACATTTTAGGCAAATGGAAAGGATTAGGCATATTTCATTATTCCTCATATTTGAGCAAAAGGATAACAGAATTTTTTTGGAGAGTTGTAGTTTTGACTGAAATCATTTTAATATTTTTGTAGTTTTACCTGCTGCTGCTGCTAAGTCGCTTCAGTCATGTCCGACTCTGCGACCCCATAGATGGCAGCCCACCAGGCTCCCCCGTCCCTGGGATTCTCCAGGCAAGAACACTGGAGTGGGTTGCCATTTCCTTCTCCAATGCATGAAAGTGAAAAGCGAAAGTGAAGTTGCTCAGTCCGGCTCGACTCTTAGCGACCCCGTGGACTGCAGCCTACTAGGCTCCTCTGTCCGTGGGATTTTCCAGGCAAGAGTACTGGAGTGGGGTGCCATTGCCTTCTCCGAATTTTACCTAGACATATGCAAACATAAAATTAGGCACTTATTACCATATTCAAGCAATAGCAGTTTAGTTTAGCCAAACTCAAGGAATAACATATCCGATTAGTGTTGTTAACTTAGTTTCTAAAAATTTATTTGTAAGCTCTGTTAAATGATTGATTAAGATCAAATATATATAGCAAATGCAAGTAAATAGTAAGTTACCTGTGCTTACACCCCCATGGGCTGTGTGATCAATCAATTATCCCAGCACTTTTTTCCGTATAAACCGTGACACATCTTCATGTGTCTAGTGGGTCGCTTTAGTATCAGTCTGTTCTCATTTTGTGATAATGCTTCATTTATGGATTAATCACACTTCTTTTCTTATTAGCCTGGATAGCTCTCCTTGTCTCCAGCATAACTCTAAACATAAATGCAAGCATGAACAGTAACATCTGGGGAGATAATTGGTTACACAGTCATTACCCAGAGAACATATTTACGTTGATATAAGCATTGAAATGAAAACATACTCCAAAAAAAAAAAAATATCGGAGTCCTTGCAGCTCCCTGAAAAATACGCTTTCAAATCCTTGGGTGTCCTTATGGTGCAATTAGAGGAGACAGTGCGCAGTGCGCGTGTTTGTGGCCCTGGTGGTGTGTTCCAGACATGATGTTGTTCCAAAGTTATCTTGATTTCAAAGGAAGCAAGAAGGGCCCTTGGCATCTGTTCGATTGTTGATGACAGTGTCTTAATTGCAGAGTTAATTAATGAGCACACAGAAAACACTGGCATTGTTTCGCCTCTCCTGGCACCATCCAGATGAAAGGAGCCAGGGTCAGGGCGGAAGGACGGGTCTCCTGGGCAGCCCCAGTGCGGGCTCTGTTGTCTGTGTCGGGCCCTGTGCTGACCTTGCTGGGAAACTGAATACAGAGGAAGACGTGCCTCAGCCCAGCTGCTGTCTGTGACCTGTGGTTAAGGCACCGCGAGCTGCAGTCAATAAATGATGCCTTTTGGACTCCTCTAAATATGAGTGTCCTGCTGAGCAGTCTCGCAAAACTTAACTTGGCTTAAACTTATTTTTGGTGCAAAAACATCACACTTGTGGAGCGCTTTTTCCTGAGTCTGATGAGCTGCAATGCCACAGCCAGGGCCACGAGGTATGAATTGAGTCTTCGACTCACCCTCTCAGTACCTTCCCTCCCTCTGTTCCTGAGCATTTTGCTTCCAGGAGCCAGTGGGAGGAAGCAGGAACACGGTGTTCCCATTTCGCTGTATCTTAAGCAGAGAGAGAAGAGGCAAATGAGGGGTTTAGACTGAATTAATTAAGCCCAGCACATTTCAGGGGAAAATTTAAAGGTGCGAATGTTTGAAAAGCTTATGTGAACATTTTATATTCACACCCCATCTCCACCTGTTGAAATAGTTCTTCTTTTAGGCCTATCTCTAAAGCTTCTTTTTTCCCCCCGAGGACTTTCTGGATTCCCATCAGATGAGATTCAACCACAGTTAAGCCTGGATAGCTTTTTAATGGCGGGGGGGGTGGGGGGACCTTGTTTATAGCTCTGCTTTGCCCAAGGTTGTAGATTTCTTTCAAGACATGTTGTCCTCAGGGTGCTTTGTGGAGGATCTGATCTAATGAGGACTGTTTAGATCACAGAAAACTCTTGAGAAATAGCAGCCAAACATGGAAAGTCTTTACAATATCAAGTCTTAGTTGCTCAGTTGTGCCCGACTCTGTGCCATCCCATGGACTGTAGCCCACCAGGCTCCTCTGTCCATGGGATTCTCCAGACAAGAATACTGGAGTGGGTTGCCATTTCCTTCTCCAGGGGATCTTCCTGACCCAGGGATCGAACCCAGGTCTCCCAGATTGCGGGAAGAGTCTTTACCGTCTGAGCCACCAGGGAAGCCCTTACAATGTAAGGTGAGGTTCAAAACCAAAAATATCCTGGATGATGGACTCACAGAAGAAAGAGAGAGGGAATAAAGAGCTTTAACCTTGACCTCATCATCAAGACGGGGTCAGACAGCTGCTTCCAAGAACAGCCAAAATTCTACTAAGTAAGCTGAAAACCAAACAATGCTTGTATTTTCGGGGGAACTGTGCCCCTGTAAGGAACACTCAGGGTCATGGGTGGTGGCCTCTGAAACTGCTGTTTTTCTGCTCTTACATCACGAAGGTGTTGTACAAGGAGTCCTTCCTGCCTGACCAGGTATATTCTTGGCTTGGCTTCCTTTTTCGTATCCAATCCTCTCTTGGTGATAGCTTCTCCCCTTGGAACAGTGATTGGCAGCGGGGCTCAGAGCAGAAAAACCCCTGAGAGGGAAAGTGCAGGACAGGAGCCTGACAATCCTGGGATGTCATCACTTAAGGGCTGGCGGGAAATGAAATTGTCGCTTGGGACAAGTTACAGGACTGGATTGTGATTGTTACCCTCTGATTTCTCTGCGCTTTCCACCTCTTCATTTTTGACCTTGCAGGACTGTGAATAGAGTTAATCAAGGCTCTTGATTGCAGGAGAAGGCTGTGATTAAGATTGAATCGCCAGTCGTGGCTAGAGAACTCCTTGCCAGACACGGTGGGCTGGCCAGGGTTAGTGCTGAATGTGCTGTGCTTGCCTGAGGTATGTGATCAAGGATGCTCATCCCAAGACTTATGGAAGGTGAGAATTGGGTCAATGATTTTCTTGGGTAGAGATGGAGAAATGGAGGCGGGAGAATTCCCCAAATATATGCACACAGATACTTTATTTTAGCTTTGTCGGGGGTCTTAGAGGTCACAGAGTTCAGCCTTTCATCTGATTGATTCATTCAGTCAGCTAATACTAAGTGGTTACCATGAGTTCAGTACTGAGGTTACGATAGTGAACAAAACAGATAAAAACCCTGCCCTCAAGGAGCTTACATTCAATAGAGACAGACTAATGATATACACATACATGATTAAATCATGCTTTGGAGTGGAAAGTGATGTGTTACGAAAAAAATAATATAGGGGCAGAAGCTAGCAACAGTGGGGTGGGCTCGGCAGGTGTTGACACTTTAAATTTAATGGTCCTCTTTGGCAAAGGGTTACAGAACATTTGTTGAATACTGGGTGTCAGGAAACCTTCTACCTCATAAGAGAGGCTCACATTTCCGCCTTTTATGAGGATTCAGTTCAATTCAGTCGCTCAGTCGTGTCCGACTCTTTGTGACCCCATGAATCACAGCACGCCAGGCCTCCCTGTTCATCACCGTCTCCCGGAGTTCACTCAGACTCACATCCATCAAGTCCGTGATGCCATCCAGCCATCTCATCCTTGGTCGTCCCCTTCTCCTCCTGCCCCCAATCCCTCCCAGCATCAGAGTCTTTTCCAATGAGTCAACTCTTCTCATGAGGTGGCCAAAGTACTGGAGTTTCAGCTTTAGCATCATTCCTTCCAAAGAAATCCCAGGGTTGATCTCCTTCAGAATGGACTGGTTGGATCTCCTTGCAGTCCAAGGGACTCTCAAGAGTCTTCTCCAACACCACAGTTCAAAAGCATCAATTCTTCGGCGATCAGCCTTCTTCACAGTCCAACTCTCACATCCATACATGACCACAGGAAAAACCATAGCCTTGACTAGACGGATCTTAGTCGGCAAAGTCATGTCTCTGCTTCTGAATATACTATCTAGGTTGGACATAACTTTTCTTCCAAAGAGTAAGCGTCTTTTAATTTCATGGCTGCAATCACCATCTGCAGTGATTTTGGAGCCCCCCAAAATAAAGTCTGACACTGTTTCCACTGTTTCCTCATCTATTTCCCATGAAGTGATGAGACCGGGGCCCCACATCACTCAAGTATAATCTCACCTTAACTAATTCCATCTCCTAAGAATCTATTTCCCAATCAGATCACATTGTGGTGCTCTGGGGTTGGGATGTCAACATATGAACTTGAAGTGTGGGGAGGACGCAAGTCCACCCATAACATCTGGAGACCCTGAGTTAAGAGAAAGCCATCAGCTGGCCACAGTGCCGCTGCTCAGGGTCTGCTTCCAGGTCAGGCCATGGCAGGGAAGTTGCAGTTCCTCTCAGGGAGGAATGGGCAGGTGAAGACAGTCCATGGTGAGGAAGAGGGACAGGATACGGTGCCCATAGTGTGAGCCAGAAGCACTAACACAGGCTCTATCCTGACTTTCTGGAGAGGAATACTGTGGCTTGAAAATGCAGTCAACTTGTGGGAGACCCCTGACTAATTTGGTGGCTGGGTTTTTACCCAGCTCCTGTGCTCGCCGTTATGGGCAAGGCTTAGCATGACTTGTGTGATGCTCCTGGAGTAGGAGGGTACCTAAAATGCCATCCTGTTAAGGTGTTAGTCGCTCAGTCGTGTCTGACCCTTTGCGACCCCATGGACCGTAGCCTGCCAGGCTCCTCTGTCCATGGAGTTCTCCAGGCAAGAATGCTGGAGTGGGTTGCCATCCCCTTCTCCAGGGGATCTTCCCAACCCAGGAATCGAACCCGGGTTTCCTGCATTGCAGGCAGATTCTTTACCGTCTGAGTCTTGTTAAAACCTGGTGTCAGGTACCGCTTCAGCACCAGCCTCCCCACACCATATCTCCTGCTTTTTATAAGTTGCCTGCGTGGCCTGAGTTTAGCCGAGTGGTTCTTCCAGTGGTCTTCAGTGATTTCGCCCTTGTAGCTGTGCGGCTGGGTCACTGGGGCTGTTGTCCTGGCAGCCTCCCTCGTGTCTGGTGGTGGGCTCTGAGAATGCGGGCTGCTGGGCTGTGTTCGCTCAGCCTCAAGCAGACAGTCTGAGGCTTCTGCACCTGGGGACTGTTCCAGTAAAAGCAAGAGAAGACAATTCCAAGCGAGCAGGTCCCTTTCACGTTTCCTCTTGTGTTCTGTTGCCAAAGCAAGTCACATGGCCAAGGCCTGATTCAGAGGATGGAGAAACACAGACTCCACCTCTTAATGGGCAGAGATGCGAAAAATTGGTGACCAGTCTCTGCAATTTAACCTAAGGTTGCTTAGCAGAACATACCACTGGGGAGTGAAGCCTGGACCAGTTTAGTTCAGACTTCTCATGACCAAGGGTAGCACTGGGAATGATTACCTGTAACCAGAGTAGTTCAGAGAAGCTGTGTGGGGAACCTGGGGACCATCTCCTCCAGCTCCTCCTGGTCCTTCTACAGAATGACCAGGACCCTATCCCTTCCCATATGTTGGGAAACCTCTCCTTCCGACCCCAAGGCCCAGCCGCTGTGGGTCTGTTGCTGCCTGTATGTGTAGTTCTTTTCATGGATGTGTGCTCTGCAGTCTTGATCGTAGTCAGAACAAGACACTATCAGTAACAGGCAAAGGCATCCACATTTAGAACACGCCCACCTTCTCGCCTGGGAGGACAATCCCTTTCCATGTTTCCAAGCTCCTCTAGGAGCAAGAAAAGAATCACAAATTAATATCTCAATAAATTATCCTGCCACATTTGTTTACTCATTAAATGTCGGAACTGTTTATCTTCCTTTTAAATTACTCTTGAGTTCTGTAGAGCAGAGTATTTTGTCTCAGAAAATTTATCATCGTGAAATTACTTGTCGCGGCACCTCCAGAAATGTCCGCTTTCTGAATTAGTAAAGCAGAGAACCACGGCGGAGGGGCTTTTCTTCCTGAGGGATGTGGAGCCCTCTCATCGGGATTAAGTAGAAATATCCATGAGCATATGCAGATGCCTAGACAGATATCAAAAGCGTTAATGAAAAATTCTTTTAACATTTGGAAGCTTCAGTTGGTGTCTTGAAAAAAGATACAAAGGGATTTTCAGTTTTTATCCCTCCTTTTTTTTTTTTTGTACATTATCAAAATATCTAGAGATGCTACTTTAATACTCTTTGGAATCTAGAATAAACCCCAGATCCTCTTCCCTCAGATTCTAGATGTACAATGTGGGCAGTGAACAGGGCCTCTCTGGATAGCTGTGATGAGCAGAACCCCGGGCCTGTGATGAGCAGAACCCCGGGCCTGTGGGGCTCGGGGCTCATCTGCCCAAAGGGCTGGACATGCTTTTCTAATTCTCCAGTAGTGGGAAGTGGGAGCTGGGGCAGAAAAGTGAGTGTATGAGTGTGTACGGATTTATATTTGTCTGGTCAATAGAAGCATGTGGTTTTTTTTTTCAGGTGGTCATCAATGTCCATTTCTCTGCCCCTTCAGAGGATTGACTCTGTAGGAGCTGGAACAGTATCTCATTGAGTGCAGAGCATGGGGGGTGCTCAATTAATGAACCGCCATTCAGAGCCCCACACTGGGTCCTGTTTGGGGCTGGGGGGAAGTGCAGAGTGAATAGAGCAGCTGTCAACAAGAAGCCAGTGACAATCTATTGACTGATGTCAAAATCACAGCCGGTCACACGTCATCCTCAACTCCAATGTGTGCCTTCAGCCTCCTGCTCGGAGCTGATCTCCCTCCCCCTTCCTCCTCCTTCTGTCTCCCTTCCCCCTGCAAGGACGACATCAAAGCACGTCCTCATGAAGAAAATATTGGCACCTTCTCTACTGGGGAGCAATGTGAGCCTAGCAGTTTCTTCCTCAGAACACTGGAAAGGCAGACTAGGCCAGGGCATTTATGAGGGAACCCGGGAGGTGTGATGTCTTGAGGCTTGTGTTACTGAAAAAAGCAAAGCAAACCCATTAATATACACAGATGCATAGTCCAACCTGATCACAGGCTCAGTGTTTTGTTTTGGCGTTTGGGCAGAATGTAGGGAATCTTCTTATAGGCACTTGCAAAATAGAAATCTGTGTATTTTTGGGCCCAGGTGTACTTATGTGTACTTGGGGGCAGGAATAAAGGACTGTGATAAACCTGTCTTTTAAAAAATTATTTTATTTTTTGTAGCTATCCACAGATGTTTGATTTTTTCTCAATTTTTTATTGCAATTTTTTTTTTTTTTTTTACAATGTCGTGTTAGCTTCTAGTGCATAGCAAGATGGATCAGCCATACAAATACATATATCCTCCCCCTTTAAGATTTCCCTCCCATTTAGGTCACCACAGAGAATTAAGTGGGCTTCCCAGGTGGCTCTAGTGGTAAAAAAACAAAAAACAAAGCCTGCCTACCAATGCAAGAGACGTAAGAGAAGCAGGTTCAGTCCCTGCATCAGCAAGATTCTCTGGAGGATGAAATGGCAACCACTTCAGTATTCTTGCCTGGGGAATCCCATGGACAGAGGAGCCTGACGGGCTACAGTCCATGGGGTCACAGAGAGTTGGGCATGACCGAAGTGACTTAGCGTGGGCGCAAAGAATTAAGTAAAGTTCCCTGTGCTGTTCACTGGGTTCCCATCAGTTTTATGCCTGGTGTCACTAGTGTGTGTGTGTTGTTTCAGTGTTTCTCTCCCTGTGTGAGTAGCTCCAGTTTCCTATGGAATATTCCCATCTCTGGGCTTTTCTTATCCCCTCCTGTCCTGATACGTTTTCCTTTCTCATTGCTTTCCTCTCTCCTGTCTCCCTAACTCCCAATTCTATCTTTTATTGCTCCTCCCCCCACAGCCGGAATGTGGAAGGCGTTGGCGGCATGATCAGAGCAGCGTAAAGAGTGGGGAGGGGTGAACCCCACCTCCATACTTTCCCCCCTGAGGTAGAGCACGTGGTGACCTCTACCTGTCAGGTCACCAGGTGACCCTCTGTCAGCATGTGGGCCACCGTCCGTCTAAACCCTGGGCTCAGACAAAGGGACATGAGAGGTTCTGGTCTCAAATCCTCAGGCCATCTCAGTTTGAAATGTGATTGACTAGGGTCAAATGACGGAGAAGGCAATGGCACCCCACTCCAGTACTCTTGCCTGGAAAATCCCATGGATGGAGGAGCCTGGTGGGCTGCAGTCCATGGGGTCGCTGAGAGTTGGACACGACTCAGTGACTTCACTTTCACTTTTCACTTTCATGCATTGGAGAAGGAAATGGCAACCCACTCCAGTGTTCTTGCCTGGAGAACCCCAGGGACGGAGGAGCCTGGTGAGCTGCCATCTATGGGATCACACAGAGTCGGACACGACTGAAGTGACTTAGCAGCAGCAGGGTCAAATGAAAGAAAACCACCTCTGCAGTGGGAATTGTGGTCGTTTGGACTATCGCAATGCTGGCTGAACACCCTGCAGTCAGATACTTCCTGACTGCTCTTGTTCTTTTTTAAACCATGAGCAAAACAGTATGGGCGGTCTAGGAAAGCTTCAGGCTGAAGATGGAGAAGGAAAAGTCAATGACATTTCTTGCTGATTCACCATGGTGGGTCATTTAAAGGGACCACCAGTGGGGTCCCAGAGTTGTGGGTCAAGATATCTTTTTACAGTTTGGTTTTGGGTTCCCTAATTCTGGGAATATCTTGCTTATTTTCATCAAATTGTCTCCCATTCATTCTTAATCCTTCAGGCTTCAGTTAAATGTCACTATTGCAGGAGACCTTTCCCTGATGATCCATTCTAAAGGGCCTCCTGTATCATACTATCTCCTAACACCGTCTTTTATTATTTCAAGCACTTGTCTCAGTTGGAAACTGCTTGTTTGTCTGTATTTGCTATTTTCTACCACAGTATATGGAGAAGGCAATGTCACCCCACTCCAGTACTCTTGCCTGGAAAATCCCATGGACGGAGGAGCCTGGTAGGCTGTCGTCTATGGGGTTGCACAGAGTCGGACATGACTAAAGCGACTTAGCAGCAGCAACCATAGTATAAGGGCTTCCCAGGTGGTGCCAGTGGTAAAGAACCCACCTGCCAATGCAGGAAATGTAAGAGATTCGAGTTTGATCCCTGGGTTGGGAAGATCCCCTGGAGGAGTGCATGGCAACCCACTCCAGTATTCTTGCCTGGAGAATCCCATGAATAGAGGAGCCTGACAGGCTATACAGTCCATAGGGTTGCAAAGAGTTGGACACAACTGAAGTGACTTAGCATACACACAAACATATAAGGAATTTTGATCATCCCTAACCATGAAAAAGAGAAAACGCAAAAAAAGAAAACCTACAGAAAAATTTCTTAGATATCTTCAAGAGTATGACACTGAGCCACACAGACCTATACACATTAGTAACATTAACTAATATCTATTCGGGGCTCATTGTGTGCCATTAGACACCAAGTAAAAATTAATGCTTTTGAACTGTGGTGTTGGAGAAGACTCTTGAGAGTTCCTTGGACTGCAAGGAGATCCAACCAGTCCTTCCTAAAGGAGATCAGTCCTGAGTGTTCATTGGAAAGACTGATGTTGAAGCTGAAACTCTAATACTTTGGCCACCTGACATGAAGAGCTGACTCATTTGAAAAGACCCTGATGCTGGGAAAGATTGAAGGCAGGAGGAGAAGGGAATAATAGAGGATGAAATGGTTGGATGGCATCACTGACATCATGATGGACATGAGTTTGGGTAAACTTCGAGAGTTGGTGATGGACAGGGAGGCCTGGTATGCTGTGGTCCATGGGGTCGCAAAGAGTCCAACACGACTGAGTGACTGAACTGACTGAAGCTTTAAATGTGGTGTATTCTCGTGTTTAATGATCAGAATCCTGTGCGTGAACTGCTGTTCATATGGCCACTCTGCAGGAGAGAAATAGAACTGTAGCAGATAGCCCCAGGCCCAACTGCTAGGAAGCACCAGAGGAAAGGGTAGACTTCAAAGCTTGTAAGCATGACCTCTGGAGGCAGCCCATGGTTAAGTCACTGTAAGCTTTAACTTGGGCTTCCCAGGTGGCGCTAGTGGTAAAGAATCCTCATGCTAATGCAGGAGACACAAGAGAGGCAGGTTCCACTCTTGGGTTGGGAAGATCCCCTGAAGTAGGAAATGGCACCCCACTCCACTATTCTTGCCTGGAAAGTCCCATGGGCAGAGGAGCCTGATGGGCTACAGTCCATGGGCTCACAAAGAGTCGGACATGACTGAGCTTACAAAGGTAAAAGTTAAAGTTAAACTCAACTACCCCTTTTATCGGAGAAGGCAATGACACCCACTCCAGTACTCTTGCCTGGAAAATCCCATGGACGGAGGAACCTGGTGGGCTGCAGTCCATGGGATTGCAAAGAGTCGGACACAACTAAGTGACTTCACGTTCACTTTTCACTTTCATGCTTTGGAGAAGGAAATGGCAACTCACTGCAGTGGTCTTGCCTGGAGAATCTCAGGGACGGTGAAGCCTAGTGGGCTGCCATCTGTGGGATTGCACAGAGTCGGACACGACTGAAGCGACTTGGCAGCAGCAGCAGCAGCCCTTTTATAAGCTAAGAGCAGGTTTCCAAATGGATTGATATTTCCATTCACTCCGAGAAACTCAGAGCCATATTGACACTTAGGACACAGTTCTTGTTCTTGAATTTTAATGTAACTGTATTTATTAAAAATACTTGTGCAAATCAGGGCAGTATACAGTTTAAAAAACGCACACACACACATGCTTGAATATGTTCTTTTCTGCATCTGACTGTGTTGTGTTGGGGTGCCAGGTCCTTCTAATAGCCAGTGAGTAAAACTCCCAGCGGTGGAAATAACAGAGATGAAGACACTGAGAATAACAGAATGAACCAGAGCAAACTCAAATGTGGAGATCTCGGGGCTTTTTTAAACATTCTGAGCACTTGTGACCCGGATGTCGTGGGAACAGAAGAGCAGGAGAGCTTATCTGTGTCCGAGGACAAGCTCAGCTGCCATTTCCCCAGAGTGGCTGGGTCTGAGGTCTCTGGGTTTGCTATGAGAATGTTTGCAGTGAGAATTGGGAAATAATTATGGAACCAACAATTCCCAAGTAATGTGGGAGTGGGATAGCCTTCCGGCAGAATTCTGCCTGAGAACACTTCCCTTCCTGCCCAAACCTCCCCTGGGGGAGGAACTAGCAGAGCAAGAAGTGCCAGAGGGCAGTGCCTGGGAAAGGGCAAGTTCAGTGCCTTGGAGTTGTGCAAAGACAACAGGAACAAAAATAGCGATGGAAACAGGGTTATGCCCAGAAGCCCCAGGACGGTCTTTGCATTCAGCCAATGGCTCTGACTCAGGGAAACTCCTTACTGGGGTGGGAAAGAGAAGAGATTCAGAAGAAGCCCCCTCTCGGTGATACCTCCATAGCCTGTGTGTAATGTGTCGTCTGTGTGTAATCTGCTATACAAAAACAAACACAAAAATGCATGTTTAAGGTGGCTTTGAACTGAATCTGTTCACAGCTCATTCATTCTGGCTCTTCTCCAAGGCCTTATTCACTCATTCATTCATTTGCGAGGGCTTCCCTGCTGGCTCAGCAGTAAAGAAATCTGCCTGCAATGCAGGAGACCTGGGTTTGACCCCTGGGTCAGGAAGATCCCCTGGAGAAGGGAATGGCTACCCCCTCCAATATTCTTGCCTGGAGGACTCCATGGATATAGGAACCTGGCGGGCTAAAGTCCATGGGGTTGCAGAAATTCAGGCACAGCTGAGTGAGTAACATTTTCACTTTCATTCATTCACTCATTTGGTTCTTATGCTGGGCACTGGATAGATCGGAGAATACAGGCGCTTCTGCAAAGGCACTCTCAGTCCAGTGAAGGAAGCAGCCCTTTGCATGTACAGTTATAAAGCAGTGACAGGGATAATTGAGGGCCTAATGGAAATACATGTAATGGGGTCTGTTATCATGTCCCTGGCCCCAAATTCATATCCAGGAATCTCTAATACCCAGGACCTCAGAAAGTGACTGTATTTGGAGAGAGGGTCTTTAGTGAGGTAATCAAGTTAAAATGAAGTCTTTAGAGTGAGTCCTATGCCAGTATGACCAATGTCTTAGTAAAAAGGGGAACATGGGAAACATACAGGTAAGAATGCCATGTGAAGGAAAAGGCAGAGACCAGGGTGATGCTTCTGCGTGCCAACGAACACCTGAGATTGCCAGAAAGCCAGCAGAAGCTAGGAGAGAGGCCCAGAACAGTCTTCCTCACAGCCTGCAGAGGATCCTAGCTCAGCTTTGGGAGCGAAGGCTTCCTGGAGGAGGTGACAGAGCTGAATTGTAAGAACTGAACAGCAAGTTCAGGTGAGGGGGGTGGAGTGGGATGTCAAAATGGCATTGCAGGCAAGGGGGTGGCAAGAGGCAAAACCTGGGATGAGAAACACCTAGGCAGTGGGCATTGGTGATGCGGATGGGGAGCAGTTTTGGAAGCAGGAAGTAGGAAGAGAGAAATCTACCGCCAGGATCTGGCCAGCACAGGCGTGGGGTGCACACCAACATGTAAAGACGTAGCCGATGTGTTCCTGCACCTGTTAAGGGTGCAGTCACTGGCGCCCCAGGCTGGAGACCCCCGTGGCACACCCAAGCCCCTGCCCTGTCCCGTGGCCCAGCACTGCTGAGCCCTGGTGGCTCGACGTGTTAGTTTCATGAAATCGGTGCCTTGATGGCGATTCATCTTTATTCAGCCGCGAGAGAAATACCATGTTCCTGGACTGCTCAGGGCCCAGTCTGGCTACTGGGAGGCCTAGCTCTGTTCTGCCTGAGATTTCTCTGATTTCAGAGATAGACTTCCTTCCCTTCATTGTTAAGCAAAAGCTCCCAGATGATGTTAATTAGGAGGAATATTGAAGCATCGTCTAAGGTCATAGAAACGTCCTGACTCCTGAACATTTCTGTGTCTTTGAATCTCCTCACCGTAGGATTCCTGGTCACAAAAAAGCTTTCTCTCAGCGGCTTGATTTCATAAAATCTGGTTTAATAGGTAAGAAGCGATTCCTGTAAAGACCACCTGATGTTTCCGGCTCTGTTCTCCTCACATGATTCTGTGTGGTTTTGTCTCCATTTCCACCTCTGGTAGATATTTCATTTCAAAGGATTCTTATGAGAAGAGATGCTGTTCTGGGAGCATATGGCCAGCAATGCGCAGAGATTTATCCTGGCTAATTAAGAAAACTTTTGTTTTAATATCAACCCACCTTTTGTACGATCTTTAAAAATCCTGGTGCTCTAGACCAGAGGTCAGACCATTCATCCCAAGAGCAGCTTTAAATTCAGGACATTTGTAACCTTTTTCTTGTAGGTTTCTTTAAAATTAACCCTAAAATAAATATTAAAGCTGAGTGATACTAAAATATAATGGTCCTTACCTTTATATAATTGACTTAAAATCATATTTGAATCCTACATGAAGTATTGGGTTGTAAGTAGCATACATTTTTTTGAAAATAGAAGAATTGATTTGTTATCTAGGTGATCTTCTTAATTAAAAAAATAACATTATCTATGTAAATATAAAAGGAATAATGCATCCATATTTAAAGTCTAATATTTCTGTATTCAGAGGAATTAAATGGTCCATTAAATACATAATTGAAAATATTTTAAAATTTTACTATTATTTTTAAGACTTTAATATATTTTAATAAGAAAAAATGTTTTAAGATTTACTTTTTTAAATGAGAAAAGTTAAGGGCAAAGTTTGAATAGCATGTCTGCTCCTGACTTTCCTGAAATGCACTCATTTCTTATTTATTTCTTATTTTTTACTTGAAGGGTAATTGCTTTACAATGTTGTGTTAATTTCTGCTGTACAGCAACTCGAATCAGCCATAAGTGTATATATAGCCCCTCCCTCGTGAGTCTCCCTCCCACCCCTTCCCATCCCACTCTTCCAGGTTGTCACAGAGCACCAGGCTGGGTTCCCTAAAACATGTTCATTTCTATTTGCATTGATCAGATAGTCTGGGTGGAGTGCAGGTGTTCAAGATCAAGGGAGAATCTGTCAGTACTCATGAGGAACCGCAGGTCTGATGAGGAGACGGATGGACAAACCTGGCAGGTGCCGCAACAGGGATGTGAATGGGGTGCCGGGCCAGCTGAGTCCTGGGGGCTGAGAAATGCTCCTTGGAGATGATGCTAAACTGGGGCCTGAAAGGTGGGGATGAACGCACCACGTGAAGGAGGAAGGGAGGCACCTTCCAAGTAGTGGGAAGTCCTGGCTGAAGGAAGGGAGGAAGGGAGGAGGTGTGAAGTGGGTGGCACATGGCAGGGCAGCTAGAAGCTCAGTGTGGTCAAAACATGAAGCATGGGGCCCAGGGCTGGAAATGAGACCATAACCACCACGTGGTTAGATGAGGGCTAGATCTGGGGACATGGCGGCTTGAACAGTTCATGGACATCCCGACCAGGTCTGTTGTTTGGGATGCTGACCTAGCAGCGCCACAGTGGAAGGGCCACAGAGGAGGGACAGCCGTTCAAGCACAGGGGGTGGCCAGGCAAGGCACAGGGGGCCCTGAACTGGAAGTGTGATGGTAGAGGCGGAATGAAGGAATGGGTTAAAGAGAAATTTGGGGCCAAGAGCTCATAAACCAGGGTGTCCAGGTGACTGGGGGGGAGAGGAAGAGTAAAGGGTGCTCACTACCTTGGGACATGATGCCTGCTATGGACTGAACTGTGTCTATTCGCCACCCCCCGCCCCCCACCCCCCATTTGTATGTTGAAACCCTAACCTCCAATATAACTGTGTCTGGAAATAAGAACATTAAAAGATAATTAAGTGTAAAGTCATAAGGGTGGGGCCCTAATCTAATAGGATTAGTGCTCTTAGAAGACACAGGATAGCTCTCTTTGTCCCTCTCTGCCTCTGTCTGTCTGTCCCTGCTCCATGTGGACACATAGTGAGCGAATGGCCATCTCCCAGCCAGGAAGAAAGCTCTCGCCAGAAACAGTCTGCTGGCACCTTGATCTTGGACTTTCCTGCCTCCAGAGCTGTGAGTTATGAATATCTGGTCTTTAAGCCACCCAGTCTATGGCATTTTGTCATCACAGCCCAAGTATCATGACTAATGGTTAAGTACTCATTAACTCAGGTAAAGAAAGGAGTACAGGGGATTTTTGGTGTTGTGTTTATTTATTTTTAGTTTGCTTTTGGACATGCTCAGTATGAGATGCTCATAAGGCAGAAAGGAAGAGATGTCCAGTGGGCAGCTGGGGACATGGACCAGGACCAGTGGGGAGCAGTCAGTGCATGGACTGGAAAAGAATTTCCAGACATGAGGCAGAATGAGAGGAGAATTCAGTTTATTAGAGTGGGAGATGCTGTTGGAACAGCAGACCAGCTCAAGGGAGAGCCAAACCCTTTTACAGGCTTACAGCCAATTTTTATAGCCTCAAGCCAGAGAAAATTCCTACAGGAATGGTGGCATTAGGTGATGGGTTAGGATGCTATAGGTGGGTATTTTACATAATATGGGGTCAGGGAACTGACTGGTTTAAACTCAGAGGCTCAAGGCAACAGTTGCTATGGGGTTTGGTCAGTTCCAGAGATTTTTATCCTGTGACCTTCGTACAGGGCTCCACACCTGTGACCTTGGGATAGGGCTCCACAGACAGGTCAGGAGATGGTTTGGAGAACTCTCAGAACAGAAGCAGAAGCCAAGAGAACACAGGAGATTGTCCAAGAAAAGGATGTAGAGTAAGTACAAGAAGGAAGCCAGGAAAGAAGCTGGGGATCCAGACACTTATGGGCACGCAGGAGAAGCAGCCAAAGAAGCAGTCACAAGAGAAGGGTGTTCTAGAAGCTAAGGGAGTGGGGGTTAAGGCCATTTGTTAATAATATCAAATGCTGTAGAGGCTTCTGGAGAAGGTGATGGCACCCCACTCCAGTACTCTTGCCTGGAAAATCCCATGGGCAGAGGAGCCTGGTGGGCTGCAGTCCATGGGGTCGTGAAGAGTCAGACACGACTGAGCGACTCCACTTTCACTTTTCACTTTCATGCATTGGAGAAGAAAATGGCAACCCACTCCAGTGTTCTTGCCTGGAGAATCCCAGGGATGGGGGAGCCTGGTAGGCTGCCGTCTATGGGGTCGCATGGAGTCGGACACGACTGAAGTGACTTAGCAGTAGCAGTAGAGGCTTCAATTAGGCTGGTCATTAGGAGATAACCATTAGGAGCTGTGTCAGGGCAGAAATGAAGATTACATTGGGTTGAGAATGCAAGGGACTTAAGAGAGATAAGGATAGACTCTGACTTGAAGATATTTGCTTATGAAAAGCATCAGGAGATTTGGAGATGGCTTGAGTAGGAGGCAAATGGGAGGCAGTTGTTTCCTTCCATGTTTCTGAAATTCCACTTTCATTCCTACTTTTATGCTAAGGAACCATGGACAGCTAAACAAACAGAATTGTACTTTCCTATGCAAATCAGTTCTATGTCCATTAACCCCTTTCATTGTTTTAGATTTTCAGATATCTGTTTTCTGCCCAACAGGGACAAATCCTGTCTTCTTCTTCTATAGGAACTTCATCTCACTGGTTCTTGTCCACTCACCTTGTGATGCTCATCATGTTTCAATTAGGTGTCAGAATTCCCAAGGCAAGGTTGTTGTTCAGTCACTAAGTCACGTCTGACTCTTTGCAACCCCATGAACTACAGCGTGCCAGGCTTTCCTGTTCTTCACCATCTCCCTGAGTTTGCTCAAACTCATGTCTATTGGTGAGGTTAGGGGTGCACACATGTTGTGAGTGTATGAGGGACTGTGTGTGTGTCTGGGGACAGGATGTGAACATACAATATGCCAGAGGCTAATGTGCTGTGGAAAGGATTAGATGTTAATGGTAAATTTTATATTCTATACATGTTGCTATGGTTAAAAAACAAACAAAAACGAAAGAAAGCAATAAAACTTGTGCACGAAACAGTTATTGTGGCCACTCTTCTTCCAACTTCAGATGACAGTTCAAATGAAAAGTGCTACAGAAAATATTCGTGTTTTCTTTTTTATTCTCTCTTTGTTTCACGTTTATCGAGAGCTGCTTAGCTATACTTATGTGAAGCTGTCTATCTTAGAGATTGGCGGTCTGGTGGGATGTGATGTAGGTCTGCGTTTTAAATTGCTTAATAATTGAAGCTAAAAGAAAATATGTATTAGAACACGTTTCCTGGAACATCAAAATAACGCATTCATCTGGGGAAAAAGTGATTCGTATGTGACCTTGTGTAATATTTGACTTTTTAAATGCCACGCATAGCACTTATCTGGGTTTTAGCCTTGCTGGGAAATGGCTGTATCCAGCAAGGATAAAAGGCTCCCAGCTGGGATAACTATCCTATAATTAGTGATGCATTTTTTAAAAGGAAAGCCAGAAATTACTGGAGACAGTTGATGTAAAAATCTCTACATTTCAAAAGTATGTGTGTTGATAGCATGGCAGGCTACGGAAGCAGTGTTACACACACAGACACACACACACACAGCCTCTCGCCCTTCCTCCCCCTCCCTCCTTCCCTTCCCACTTTGCCTTGCCAGGGTGTTTGAGGAAGTTGGTTTTCTTTCTATTGATTTCAATAGAACTCCCTGGAAATCAAATTTGAGTCTTGTGAATTTGTGTCATATTATGATATAATTAAGAAATATATAGCCTGTCCTCAGTTCCTGGCATAAGGCTTTTAAAACTCTTATCATTTCTTGAGTGATAGGAGCATGTTCTGTTTAATATTTGGCCCTTGTGTCAGCTTCCTGACACTAGGACTCCTGAAACTCTTGGAGTTACCTGAGTGACAGGGGGAGAGGAGCGTTTCTTGTTTGTAATGAGCCCCTTTCAACTGTACCTGAGTGGACGCTTATGAGCTGACTCTGGGTGGGTCCCTGGATAGCTTAGGATGGGCTCTGGTTGCCAGAGGAACCAAACACCTGACTGCCCCCACATCAGCTGTGAAATGGGTCCCCAGGTGACCCCCACTTCTGCTGACCACAAATTTGGGGGTCCTCACTCCCCATTTCAAAGAGTCGGTCACGACTGAGCGACTTCACTTACTTACTTACCTCCCGTTTCAGGTTGATGATTCACTAAAATGACTCAAAGGACTCAGGGAAGAAGCTTTACTTGTGGTTCCAGCCTTATTACAAGATACACTTAGGAAGAGCCGAGTGAAGAGAGGCCCAGGCGAGGGCCAGGGAGGGGGCGTCCATGCCCTCTCCAAGTGCACCCATCCCCCGTCTTGAAGTGTTGGCCCACCTGGGCCCTCTCTCGGAATCTCACGAGCTTAACTCAAATGTCCAACCTCCTTCCCCTCTCTAGAAACTGGGGGTGGGGCTGAAAGTTCCAGCCTTCTAATCCAGGTTTGGTCTTTCTGGTGACCAGCCCCCATGCTGAATCTTCCTACCCAGGATCCCACCCTGAGTCACCTCATTAGCATAAACTCAGATAGCCCAAGGGAGCTCACCAAAATAAGTTATGGGTAAGAAAGGTAGTCCTACCACCCCGGAAACTCCAGGGGTTTTAGGGTCTCTGTGCTCAGAACTGAGTGCAAAGACCAGGTACATATTTATGTTATACCGCAGCCTCCAACCAGAGATTCTGCTTGAAATGGTCTGAGGTGGGCCCAGACATCTGCATTAAAAAACAACAACAACAACAAACCACCCAACAGAGACTAATATACAGCCAGGGTGGAGAACCTCAAAGAGCCATTCTTCTTTTAAACTGGGGTCTAGTTGCTTTGAGCTTCCCCGGTGGCTCAGCAGCAAAAGAATCTCCCTGCAGTGTAGGAGTCGCAAGAAACATGGATTTGATCCCTGGGTCGGGAAGATCCCCTGAAGAAGGGAATGGCTACCCACTCCAATATTCTTGCCTGGAGAATCTGGCGGACAGAGGATCCCAGCAGGCTATACAGTCCATAGGATCGCAGAGTCTGACACGAGTGAAGCGACGGAGCATGCACGCATAGTTGCTTCACGATGTTGTGCTAGTTTCTGCTGTTACAGCAAAGCGAATCACTTATATGTATACTTATACCCCCTCCCCTTGGACCTCCTCCCCTCCTCCGCCATCTCAGCCCTCCAGGTCATCACAGAGCCTGCGCCACTGAGAAGTGCTATGCGGCAGCTCCCCAGTACCTGTTTTACACACAGTAGTATATATATGTCGAATATGTATGTATGTAGAATATATATATATATATTCCAATCTCTCAGTTCACCCCCTGCTACCCTGTGTTGACACGTCTGTTCTTTAAATTTATTTTGGTGGGTGGAAAGAGGGGAGGAAAAGCAGCGAGGACTGTTTGGGGGGGCTTGTTTAGGGAAGCAGCTGCAGGACTGGGGAGCAGACTTGAGGAGGCGGGGGCTTAAGGGGGCTTGGTCCAGTGGAGTGGGCTGCTTCTCTGGGTTGGGGGCTGAGTGCTGCCGGGGAGAAGGCTGCAGTCAGGGTCCTGTGGGCTTGGGTTGCACTGCCTGGACCTCAGCACAAACAGATATAAATGAGAAGGAAGCAGGGGCCAGGATTGTGGCTGATTTTTCATAGCCCAGGTCTGAGGCATGGGAGAGGCCAATTTTTGCAGGATCAGAGGAATGAAAGGCAGGCAGGACTCTCGGCAGGCATGACCTTCTCTGCCTGCAGATGGCTCGCATTTCAGCTTCAGGTTCTGGGAGATCCATAAGACACTGGAGGCCAAATGAAAAGGGAAAATACAGAAAAACTTGACCAGGGGGATATGCGGTTCCACACAGACAACATAGAAATGCTTTTCGTCTCCCTTTTACTGCTCCTGGGGCTTCCCAGGTGGCTCCAATGGTGAAGAATCTGCCTGCTATGCAGGAGACCCCGGGTTGGCCCCTGGGTTGGGAAATCCCCTGAAAAAGGGAATGGCAACCCATTCAGTATTCTTGCCTGAAAAATTCCACAGACAGGGGAGCCTGGAGGACTACAGTCCATGGGGTCGCAAAGGGCTGGGCATGACTGAGCAACTAACACTTTCACATTTTACCTCTGTTCATTTTGAAGGCTGCTGTAACAAAATACCATGCACTGGGTGGTTTTCAGCAATAGAAATGTGTTCTCCCACAGTGTGGATGCTGGAAGTCCAAGGTCACAGTGTCAGCAGAATTGGTTCCTCTAAGGGGTGTGCAGAAGCATGCATTCCAGATATCTCTCCTAACCTGGGGTAGCCTCAGACATTCCTTGGGTTCTCTCTGTACCCATCTCCATGTCCAGATTTCCCCTTTTGTACTGCCAACTACAAACTGGCACTTGCCAGCTAGCTCTACAAGGACTGAATCATGAGCTGTTGCAGACCTTCATCACCCCCTGAAGGGGGTTCAGGGTGGAGATGAAGAATGAGATACTCTGTGCACTGGGGAAAACTGAACAAGTCCTCTGATAGGTATTTTCAGGAGAAGATCTTATGAGCCCAATTCTTGCATTTCCCCATACCTAGAAAAACACTAAAATTATTAATGGTGACATCTGCTTCTCATGCGAGCAGCAAGCCTCTGCCAAAAAAAAGTGCTTGACTGCACATACCCCCCTTTCACTTCACTTCACAATCATATATAACACTGACTTTCCCTCCTGCCTCTCTGGAGCAGTTTCTCAGAGCTATCTGAAATGCTGTCTCCCGGGCTATAGTCCTCATTTTGCCCCGGATTAAACTTGACTCACAACTCTTGTGCATTTTTTTTCTTTTTTTCAGATGACAATAAAGATACCAGTAATGTTGGATTAGGATTCACTTTAATGACCTCATCATAACTAATTACATCCTGAATGACCCAATTTCCACATAAGGGCACATTTTGAGGTGCTAGGGTTTTGGACGTCGGCATAGGAATTTGGGAGGGTACAAAATTCAACCCATTACAGGTTCTTTTCCTTTCTTTATTTTTGGCTGTGGTGGGTCTTCGTCCCTGTGTGGGCTTTTCTCTAGCTGTGACGATCTGGGGCTACCCTCTCGATGCGGGTCTCGGGCTTCTCATTGTGGCGGCTTCTCTTGTCGTGGAGCGTGGGCTCTAGGATGCACAGGCTTCTAGTTGCGGTGTGTGGGCTCAGTCGTTGTGGCTCCAAGGCTGTACAGCACAGGCTCAATTGTTGTGGTGTATGGACTTAGTTGCTCCTCAGCATGTGGGATCTTCCCGGATCAGGGATTGAACCCATGTCTCCTGCATGGGCAGGCAGATTCTTTACCACTGTGCCACCAGGGAATCCCCCTGTACAAGTTGTTAACAAAGAATATTTCCACTTCTGGCTTTTCTCTTAGTGCACACAGGAAGAAAACAGCAGCTGGTGATGGTTACATAACCTAAAATGCTCCAAGTTCTTCCAAGTGCATTGTTTTGTGAACAAGAATCACCCTGTTCTCAGGTCCTGTGGCTATAACAGTTTAGAAGGTTTTTTTTTTTTTTTTCATAATGATCAAGCATAGCAACTAAAATTATTATTAAACTGTAGTGTGCTTAAGGATATAAATTTTGTGCCTTCTCTCTAGAAAGAGCTGTCAACAGCAAAACTTTTATTTCACCCATTTATTCCCAAGAGAGAACAAATATTTGTGCTACAACCAAGGGAATCCAAGAATAGCAAAAAGCCTGATAACCATCTCTGGGATACACAGGAGGAATGGGATACATTGACCCTGACATGTGCCTTACTCTATTCACAGCTGTCCCTGGCAAAGGGTCTTATCACCATATCAATACCTCTGCTTTTACATTATTTTGCAGTGTATATACTAGACAGCACTTTCAAATGTATGATAATATTTCCTCTTTCAGCACCCATGTTGAGGTGGGTGGAAGAGGAATTATCTTTCTTGGCAGTTGAGGAAATAGGGTCTCATAAGAAATGAATTGTCAGAACTTCCCTCATGGTCCAGTGGCTAATACTCCTCTCTTCCAATGCAGGGGGCCTGGAGTTCGATCTCTGGTTAGGGAACTAGATCCCACATGTCACAACTAAGACCTGGCACAGCCAGATAAATAAGTATTAAAAAAAATAAATTGTCTAAAGTCATTTGGGCAATCAAAGGTAGAGACAAGCCTCATGTATTCTGAGCTGAGGTTCAGTCATCTTATTTGTTTATGAACTGTGAATTGTGTCCTTTGTGAAAAAGCTGGCTTAAAACTCAACATTCAGAACACTAAGATCAGGGCTTCCTTGGTGGTCTAGTGGTTAAGAATCCACCTTGCCATGCAAGGGACACTGGTTTGATCCCCAGTCTGGGAAGATCCCACATGCTGCCAGGCAACTGAGTCCATGTGCCACAACTAATGAGCCTGCACTCTAGAGCCCATGAGCTGCCGCTGCTGAAGTCCGTGTGCCCTAGAGACCATGCTCCAAAACAAGAGAAGCCACGGCAATGAGCAGCCCGAGCACCGTAACTACAGAGCGGCCCCCACTTGCCATAACTAGAGAAAGCCCATGAGCAGCAACAAAGACCCAGCACAGCCAAGGGGAAAAAAAAAAATCTAAGATCATGGCTCTGGTTCCATCACTTCATGGCAAATAAATGGGGACAAAATGGAAACAGTGAGAGACTTTATTTTCTCAGGCTCCAGAATCACTATGGGCAGTGACTGCAGCCTTGGAATTAAAAGGTGCTTACTCCTTGGAAGAAAAGCTATGACCAATCTAGACAGCATATTAAAAAGCAGAGACATCACTTTGCCTTTGAAGGTCTCTATAGTCAAGCTATGGTTTTTCCAGTAGTCATGTATGGATGTGAGTTCAGTTCAGTTCATTTCAGTCGCTCAGTCGTGTCCGACTCTTTGCGACCCCATGAATCGCAGCTCGCCAGGCCTCCCTGTTCATCACCATCTCCCGGAGTTCACTCAGACTCATGTCCATCGAGTCCGTGATGCCATCCAGCCATCTCATCCTCAGTCGTCCCCTTCTCCTCCTGCCCCCAATCCCTCCCAGCATCAGAGTCTTTTCCAGTGAGTCTAAAGTACTCCAGTACTTTGGCCACCTCATGGATGTGAGTTGGACCATAAAGAAAGCTGAGCACTGAAGAATTAATGCTTTTAAACTGTGGTGTTGGAGAAGATTCTTGAGAGTCCCTTGGACAGCAAGGAGATCCAACCAGTACATCCTAAAAGAGATCAACCCTGAATAGTCATTGGAAGAATTGATGCTGAAGCTGAAGCTCCAATATTTTGGCCACCTGATGCGAAGAGCTGACTCATTAGAAAAGACCCTGATACTGGGAAAGCTTGAAGGCAGGAGGAGAAGGGGATGATAGAGGATGAGATGGTTGGATGGCACTTTCAACTCAATGGACATGAGTGTGAGATGGTTAAGTACAGGGAAGCCTGGTATGCTGCAGTCCATGGGATCACAAAGAGTTGGACACAACTGAGTGACTGAACACCAAGAAGATGTAGAAGAATTTATAGAAGTTACATGTGCACGTTAAAGAATAATGATGAAATGAATGTTCTATAGCCACCACTCAGGTTAAGTTCAGTCAGTTCAGTTGCTCAGTCGTGTCTGACTCTTTGTGACCCCATAAATCGCAGCACGCCAGGCCTCCCTGTCCATCTCCTGGAGTTCACTCAAACTCACGTCCAT
>SJYT01016999.1:0-22539 GCA_006410635.1 Cephalophus harveyi
CTGACAAAGGTCCATCTAGTCAAAGCTATGGTTTTTCCAGTAGTTATGTATGGATTTGAGAGCTGGACTATAAAGAAAACTGAGCGCCGAAGAATTGATGCTTTTGAACTGTGGTGTTGAAGAAGACTCTTGAGAGTCCCTTGGACTGCAAGGAGATCCAACCAGTCCATTCTGAAGGAGATCAGCCCTGGGATTTCTTTGGAAGGAATGATGCTAAAGCTGAAACTCCAGTATTTTGGCCACCTCATGCGAAGAGCTGACTCATTGGAAAAGACTCTGATGCTGGGAGGGATTGGGGGCAGGAGGAGAAGGGGACGACCGAGGATGAGATGGCTGGATGGCGTCATGGACTCGATGGACGTGAGTCTGAGTGAACTCCGGGAGATGGTGATGAACAGGGAGGCCGGGCGTGCTGCGATTCATAGGGTCGCAAAGAGTCGGACACGACTGAGCGACTGAACTGAACTGATAAACCTTAAGTGTACATGCTCAAACCCAACCTCCCCAAATTCCTTGAAACTAGTCTGGACAAGGTGAAAGAGAGATATGATCAAAGTTAACCCATGATTCAGGTGTCATAAGCCTGTATAGTTAAGCAGCGGACATTTATCAATAGGCCTGTGGTCATACCCCGATAGGCATAATGGGATTTATGACTTTGTTCTGTTACAGAGATAATTAGCATATTCTTTTAGGCGACGGAAATTCTAGGTACAATTCCTGAGGCTCCTTCATCCAGGGGTCTGGTTTTCCATTGGTATGTTATTTCCACAGATACTGGGCATATAGCTCAAAGTCCACAGTACGACCCAAGATGGACTCCTGCTTTCAAGATGGAGCCAGTTCTGTCTGTTTCCTCCTTCATTAGGACTGATGAGTTTGATCCCCTTGCTGTCCAAGGGACTCTCCAGAGTCTTCTCCAGCACCACAATTTGAAAGCATCAATTCTTAAGTGCCCTGCCTTCTTCATGGTTCAAATCTCAAATGACTATTGGGAAGACCATAGTTTAGACTAGATGGACTTTTGTTAGCAATTGATGTCTTTGCTTTTTAATACACTAAGTTTGTCATAACTTTCCTTTCAAGAGGTAAGCATCTTTTGATTTCATGGCTGCAGTCACCGTTCACAGTGATTTTAGAGCCCCAAAAGAGAAAATCTGTCACTGTTTCCACTTTTTCCCTCTATTTGCTATGAAGTGATAGGACCGGATGTCATGATCATAGTTTTTAATGATGAGTTTTAAGCCAGCTTTTTCACTCACCTCATTCACCTTCGTCAAGAGGCTCTTTAGCTCTTCACTTTCTGCCAGTAGTGTGTTATCATCTGTATATCTAAGTTGTTGCTGTTTATCCAGGCAATCTTGACTCTAACACTAAAGAAGCCTTTTTCTAAATGCAGATCTCTGAGCCTAGATGAAACAAAGGCAGCTGTTCAGAAGCCCTCAGATATTAGGGGTTGGGGGGTGGTGGTGGGATGGTGGTGAGAGACTGCCATCCGCCATTGTTGTTCAGACTTTGGTTCTTGAATAGACTGATTCATAGAGGGTGTGACTTAATGATCAGAGAGCCCCCTCATCCATTCAGAAGTCGGGGTATGATGGGCTTCTGTCTCTATGTTTGTTGTTGTTCAGTCACTCACTCCTGTCCAACTTTTTGAGATCCACGGACTACAACATGCCAGGCTTCCCCTTCCTGCACCATCTAGTGGAGTTTGCTCATCATGTCCATTGAGATGGTGATGCCATCAAAATCTCTAGTCCTCTGTTGTCTCCTTAGAATCAGGATGTGAACAATCAAGGTTGAAGAATTGTCCCCAGAGAGCTAGATGCATATGAAAGAAGAGATTTCAATAAGTTCAGATGTTTCCATCTTCCTATACGTGGAAGATCATTAAATCTCTTCATGTGAGAGATGCTTTTCCCTTACATTAATTGTCACTTTTAATATTTAGATTACCTGCCCCTTGCTGCAAACTTGTATATAGTGTGGCTCCTTCCTTGCTTCCTCAGAGGCATCTGTCTTGGGGTCACCTGACACACTGTCTCCTGGGCTCAAGTCCTAACATTCCCACAAAATAAAACCTAACACTCAATGTTCAGGCCACATTTTTTTTTTTTTCAGGCTATAGTTATCTCACTTATTACTTACACAGATAATTATTTCCCTTGGTGATCATCAGATATTCATTTAAGGCATCATTTTCACAGATATTTCTCCATTGCCATACACATTTTTGGACTTTCAAAGTGGCAGTAGTACTAAAGAGTCTAAGTGCCATTCCAGGAGGCCTAAGAGACATGGCTTGATTCCTGGGTCAGGAAGATCCCCTGGAGGAGGAAATGGCATTCCACTCCAGTATTCTTGCCTGCAAATTGAATGGAAAGAGGAGCCTGGTGAACTACAGTCCAAAGGGTCACAAGGAGTTAGACATTACTGAGCGTCTAGGCACATACATTTTAAACCTGAGGTTAGTTGCTGTCCCTGGTTTATTTTCAAAGAAATTTGTGATTGTCAAGAGAAAAAGTTCAATTTTTACATGACCTCCTGCTCCTTCTGCCTCTGTAACTCAGCTTACTCCTTGCACAGTCTATATCACATAGGTCTCAAAAAATGGGGAATCACAATACTAGGAACTGGAGCTTATGTCACTCACCCTTGTACTGCTCTTTGCAATCACCCTAGCAACTGAAAACCTGCTTAATCATTCCTGTATGGAAACTCTTTTACCCCTTTGTTCCAGCTCAGAGCTTGGAGGGTTAACTCCTCTGGGCCCACCCGTGTAATGAACCTGAGTTTTCCAACTCTCTGAGTGTGGTGCTTGGTTTCTCGAGTACTGGTTTCTACATTTCTGGAGGCTCCAGAGAGATTCCAACTACTCAGGCCCCTTGATCCACTAGACTGATGGCTCAGCCAGGTCAGAGTGAAGGAGCCCTGAGACGAACAAGGTGGCATGACACATGATGGTATTCCTGGAATGGTGTTCCAACTCTCTGGATGGCCGAGCCCTGACCGGACCCATTAGAGGGACAGAACAACTCACCAGGAATGGCCACAGGATCAGGTAAAGCCCTGGGGCCAATCCTCAGTCAGGAGATCTTACCCCAATAGGTAGAAGAGACTGATCACCTCCTTGGAGCTCCCAGGAAGGGAGCATCAGATAGGGAGACCTGGGCACTCAGGAAAAGGGAGGTATTATAACCTCACATATGCAGATGACACCACCCTTATGGCAGAAAGTGAAGAGGAACTAAAAAGCCTCTTGATGACAGTGAAAGAGGAAAGTGAAAAAGTTGGCTTAAAGCTCAACATTCAGAAAACGAAGATCATGGCATCTGGTCCCATCACTTCGTGAGAAATAGATGGGAAAACAGTGGAAACAGTGTCAGACTTTATTTTTGGGGGGCTCCAAAATCACTGCAGATGGTAATTGCAGCCATGAAATTAAAAGACACTTACTCCTTGGAAGAAAAGTTATGACCAACCTAGATAGCATATTGAAAAGCAGAGACATCACTTTGCCAACAAAGATCCATCTAGTCAAGGCTATGGTTTTTCCTGTGGTCATGTATGGATGTGAGAATTGGACTGTGAAGAAAGCTGAGCCCCAAAGGATTGATGCTTTTGAACTATGGTGTTGGAGAAGACTCTTGAGAATCCCTTGGACTGCAAGGAGATCCAACCAGTCCATTCTGAAGGAGATCAGCCCTGGGATTTCCTTGGAAGGAATGATGTTAAAGCTGAAACTCCAGTACTTTGCCCACCTCATGCGAAGAGCTGACTCATTGGAAAAGACTCTGATGCTGGGAGGGATTGGGGGCAGGAGGAGAAGGGGACGACAGAGGATGTGATGGCTGGATGACATCACTGACTAGATGAACGTGAGTGTGAGTGAACTCCGGGAGTTGGTGATGGACAGGGAGGCCTGGCGTGCTGCGATTCATGAGGTCGCAAAGTCAGACACGACTGAGCAACTGAACCGAACTGAACTGATGATATGCTCTGAGTGACTGTGTATGAATGATTGCTCATTGAAGGAAGTGAAAGAAAACTTCACAGTCCACGGACTACGGAGCCTTAGAGGGTCCAAAACCTGAGGTTCTGTGATGACCTCATAAGGCTGAAAGGTGGTGCCAGTCTCTGGGAGACGTTCTCTCTCCTGAGAGGCTGGATCAGGTTGGGGGTTTATACCGACCTGCCAGTATTAAGAGCCATCTTAAATCTCCTTTGGGAGAGTGATCAGGAGGATGCAAAATGAATGTGAATAAGAGTGTGGCCTGATTCCCTCAATCTTCAGGCTCGATTGTGTGGCTTCACAGCCTTCATGGCTATGGAGTCCGAGTGGGCCCTAGCTTGCAGTTCCATGGCGACCTCATACAGCTCAAGGTGGTGTCTGCCTCTGGGGGACCCAGTCCCTCCCTGCAAGACAGATCTGCATCAGGGGTTTATACTGATCTGCCAATGCTAAGAGGCACCTAAGATCTCCCTGGGGCCACGGCCAAGCAGACACCTAAATGGTCTCCTCTTTTGAGGGGGCACCAACCCTTGTTTGTCTTTTTGTCACTGACTCAGGACAGGATACACAGGGAGGGAGAAATTATTGGTTACTTGTTATTCTTCTGTCAACTGACTCCTTGAGCCGTCATCTAAGAAATTAGGTTTTCCTCAAAACCCCGCCAAGTAGATTACATTTGTCACATGGGTGGAAGCTCCTCTAAACCAACAGTCTTGATAAAGAACTTTAAGGGTTTTGAAGGAGATTTTGGAGTCAAGATGACCCTTAGGAAGCTTTGTAACTTATGTGAGCTCCACTGGCCATCCTTTGATGTTGGATGGCCACCAGAGGGCACTCAAACTGCCCACTGTCCAAGCAGTGCTCCAGGTAGTCACTGGGACTCCAGGACATCCAGATCAGTTTCCATACATAGACTCCTGTGCTGAGAGCCAGCATGAGAGATCCCACCCATGACAAGGTCATGCAGGACTTGAGGGACTTCCTGGGCCATCCCACCCATGACAAGGTCATGTGGATGAGACCTGATAAGCAAGGCCTCAGGATTCGACGAACCCCCTGGACCTGCTCGAGCATCTACCCCCAAACCAGAATCTTTCTGTCGTACTATTCTATGTCTTTCACCAACTCTTCTGACATTAACAAGGGGCTATCCCTGACCACCTTTTTTTCTGGGGAAAATTAACTTAGGGTTCTAGTTGATAAATCTCCTGGGCATGAAAGAAGTATTTAAAACCTCCTGTTAGCATTCTAGCTTACTTGGCAGGTTTATCCAGACTCTTGCAACATTGTTGAGCCAATGCTTGCTGCCAAGTTCTCACATCCCTTATCCATTATGTTCCTGGGAGTGCATATAGTCAGGATGTAGAAAAAATAAGCAGCAGCTTTAGCATTAGCAATATTAGACTTTGAGTTAATTAGTTCTTTCTTTGCTGTAACCCACTGAATCTTTGCTCCATAAAAATGTAACTCTGTACTTTAAGGGTGACTCAGGCTAGGAATTTAAGAAGAAACACTTCAAGGGAAAATTATTGTTCTGGCTGACCAACCTTTATCAAAAAGGGGTCATAAAATATAAACAGGCCTCTGGGACAAAAGATAATGTACAAAAAATAAGACTCTTGCAGGAAGGAACCTGGTGTCGATAAAAGTTAATACTGATGGAATGTTGAGTTGTCTCTGCATTTTTCACTTTGCTCAATGTACAACTCAGGGTATAAAAGCCCTCTCTGAAAATAAAGTGACGGGCCTTGCTCACTGAAGCTTGGTCACCCCGTGTCATTCTTTCCTTATCTCTTTCTCTATCTCTCTCAGTCACGGACGCCGTCACCCTGAGGATACCCTGGATCCAACCGAGGATGGACCCTGGTACTCCTGGTTTCTAATAGCACAGACCCTGCCCCAACAGGCAAGATTTTGAGCAAATGGACAGGGACAGAGTAGGGTATTTGTGGCCCAATCACTCAGAAAAAAAGAAAGAAGGAAAAAAAAAAACCTATATTCCAGGGAGATCCAGTAGAAGACCCACTGATGCCCCCGCCATACAGTCCCCTGACTCCACAAGCCTCAGCACAGCCAGCACCAGAACCATTGCCAGCAGTCCACCTCCCTCCATGTCCCCCGTACCACCTCAGGAGCAGGACTCCAGCCCTGAACAAGGAGGGACACGGCTCTGCTCAGCCAAACAATCTAACCAGCTGGCCTCAGCCCGTCAGATATCACTGAGAGAAACTGAAGATCCTCAACAAGTGAACGAGGATGACTCAGTCCAGCCTGGTCGCTCCATCCTCTATTACCAGCCCTTCAGCACTACTGATCTCTTAAACTGGAAACAGCATAACCCAGCATACTCTGATAGACCACAGGCTATGATTGATCTCCTAGAGTCCATTTTCCACACCCATCAGCCTACATCAGATGACTGTCACCAGTTCCTTATGTCTTCCTTCACCACTGAGGAATGGCAACGCATCTCGAGAGAAGCCCAAAAATGGCTCGGAGGGCAAGCCCCTGCAGAGGTCTTAGATGTAGAAGGATGGGCATGAGAAGCGATGCCAGAGACAAGACCTAATCGGGATTTCAATATCAGAGAAGGCAAGAAACCCTGGATCGCTACCGTGATGCCTTTCTGCATGGACTTTGAGCAGGAATCAAAAAGCCCACCAATATGTCCAAAATTACAACAATAATACAGAAAGTAGATGAGACTCCCACCAATTTCTATGAAAGACTGTGTGAAGCATTCCGGACATACACCCCGTTCGACCCTGAGACTCCTGAGAATCAACGAATAATTAACACTGCCACTGTGGCTCAGTCCTGTGCAGACATCCAACGAAAGCTCCAAAAGCTGGAAGGCTTTGCTGGGATGAATGCTGCACAGCTTCTGGAGGCAGCAAATAAAGTCTTTGTGAACTGAGACCGTGAAGTCCAACAAGAAGCAGATAAAAGAAGGAAACAGAAAGCAGCCCTGCTAGGAGCGGCATTGAAGGGCTCAGATCCAGTGAAACAGACTGTTCCCTCGTGGAAAGGGGAAACTAAGAGACCACCTCTATGCCATGACCAGTGCGCCCACTGCAAAGAGACCAGACACTGGAGGAATGAGTGCCCCCACCGCAGAGGGACATCTAAAGGGTCGAAGAAGTTCAGTCGACCCAGCACAGAAAGGTACCAGCCTGAGCCGGCCCTCCAAAACCTTATTGGCCTGGCTGGAACAGAATCAGAGTAGGGAATACCTAGCTTCCCAATCCTAGGCCCCCAAGAGCCCATGATCTCAACCAAAGTCGGGGGCCAATCAATGACTTTTGTAGTGGATGCTGGGGCTGAGCACTCCGTGGTAACCACACCTGTGGCTCCCCTCACAGGCTGAACAGCGACTATTGTTGGGGCCACAGGGGACATGACATCCCGTTCATTTTGCAAGGCCCATTCATGTCAGCTAGGGGGCCATCTGGGACCCGTGAATTTCTCTACTTGCCGGAATGCCCCATTCCCCTGCTAGGGAGAGACCTACTGGCAAAGCAGGGACACAAATCACCATTGCCCCTGGAAAGCCTGTGAGAAGCCTGTGAGAAAGAGCTCCCAGGTTTGGTCAATAACCATGTGCCCATTATAGTGGACCCGAAGCCAGAAGCCACACCTGTTAGACGGAAACAATATCCAGTACCATGGGAGGCATGCCTGGGAATTCAGGACCACATCCAGCACCTACGAGATGCCAAGTTCATAGTCAAATGTCAGTCTCCTTGGAACACCCCACTCTTACCAGTCAAAAAGTCTGGAGGGAACGAATACTGCACCTTCCAGGACCTCCACGCCGTCAACAGTGCAGTGATCATCATCTATCCAGTGGTCCCAAATCCTTACACTCTTCTGAGTCTCTTACCAGCTCAGACATGCTGTTCACATGCCTCGATCTCAAGGATGCATTCTTCTTTCTTCGACTGTCACCAGCCAGCCAGCCCTTGTTTGCCTGTGAATGGGATGACCCACACACTGGGAAAAAGACACAGCTGACTTGGACTCGACTGCCACAAGGCTTCAAAAACTCACCTACCCAGTTTGGTGAACACTTGGCTATGGACCTTGCTGCCTTTCCTGGAGAAATTTTGAACTGCACCCCACTCCAGCACGAGGATGACCTGTTGCTAGCCAGTCCCACCCAGGGGACTGCTGGAGGCACCAGGGCCCTGCTGGCTCTACTCTCCACCACAGGGCACAAGGAGCCATGGAAAAAGGCTCAGGTCTGCAGACAGTAGGTCAAGTACCTCGGGTTTGTCATCTCAAAAGGGCATCGGGCACTCGGACATGAGGGGAAACAAGCCATCTGTTCAATACCTCGGCTGAAAACCAAGAAAGAAGTCCGTGAATGGGGCTGCTGGATTCTGTTGGATGTGGAGACCGGGTTTCTCTGAAATAATGAAGCCTTTGTTTATAGCCACAGCAGGGTCTGGTAAGGACCCCCTGGGGTGGGAACCTGAAAAAAGAAAGGCCTTCAAGGAGATTAAGAGACTCTTGACTAGCGCTCCAGCATTAGGGCTGCCAGATGAGACATGGGACTTTACCCTCTTTGCACTGCACTGGGGGTCCTCACACAAACAGTTGGGCCATGGTAGTGCCCAGTCGCATACTTGTCGAAACCACTGGATCCAGTGGCTGTGGGATGGCCTGTGTGTGCAGATCAGTGCTAGTTTTGTGATTTGTGCTCAGAACAATGCCAGCCAAGGGCCAAAACCCAACCCAGGGGTACTGACCATTGGGACACTGCCCTTTGAAGATCTAGAAGTGGACTTTACTGAAGTCAAGCCCTATAGGGACCATAAGTATTTCCTGGTGGTAGTCTGCACCTACTCCGGATTGGATGAAGCTAAGGAAATGGCAACCCGCTCCAGTATTCTTGCCTGGAGAATCCAATGGACGGAGGAGCTTGGTGGGCTACAGTCCACGGGTTGCAAAGAGTTGGACGCGGCTGAGCGAATTCACTTTCACTTTTGCTCCACGTGCACTGAACGGGCACGAGAAGTGGCCAAGGCCCTGTGAAGAGACATGATCCCGAGATATGGGCTGCCTCTCTCCATAGGGTCTGACAATGGGCCAGCTTTTGTGTCTCAGATTATACAAACTCTATCCTGGACACTGGGACTCAAATGGAAGCTTCACACTGCTTACAGCCCACAGAGCTCAGGGAAAGTTGAACACATGAATTGTACCCTCATGACTACCTTAGCTAAACTCTGTAAGGAGACCAGTTATCTTGGGTCGACAAGTTACCCCCCAGCCTTACTCCAAGGCTGATGCACCCTGAGTCCTCAGGCTATTCTCCCTTTTAGATCTTATATGAGAGGAAACCCCCAGTGATAGGAAAGCTCAAGGGAAACTCCCAACAACTAGCTGAACTGGAGATGTCCTGACACCTCCACATCCTGGGAAAAGTCTTCTACCTTATCACCCAAGGAACCTTAGAAAGGACACCCATTCCTTTGGGCAATTGGGTTCATCCCAATCAGCCAGATGAGGCATGGGCTGAAGATTGGAAAAAAGAACCAAGTCAGCCATTTGGGACAGGCCCTCACACGGTTTTCCTGGCAACCCCTACTGCTGTTAAAGTTACAGGCATCATCCCTTGGATCCACCAAACCAGAGTCAAGAAGGCAGAGGCTTCCTGTGATGAGAACCCCTGGAAAACAGTTCAGGACCCCAGAAATCCCATCAAGGTCTGGCTTCAAAAACAACGGCCCTCACCCACCAAAGACGCTGAGCCCTGCTCTAGTTGCTCCAGAAGCTGATTAGTCCATGCACGGCAGAAGCCGAGGATTCCTCAGCCTTGCTCCAGACACACTCCAGCAGCTGGCTGGTAAATGCTCGGCGGAAGCTTGAGGATATGGCTATCCAAATATTAATAGATTTTTATTGTCAACCCTGGCCTCTATCCCTGATTGGTATTATTGCTGTGCTGGTCACTGCAGGACTAGCTTCAGTCACAGCCCAGGACTGGGATTTGGGTCAGAAACTGTGATTAGCATGTCAGATTAGTCTTGATTGCTGCCTACTGATCAGGAACAGAGGAAGCCAAAAAAAAAAAAGGCTCAGAAAAGGGCAGGAGAAACAAGGATGTTTTTTCTTCATTTTCACTGCAGCAGTTGCAGGTGAAAGAGCTGTGTGGATGCCTTTGAAGGTATTTTCTCAACCTGTGAATGTGCGTTTGCGACATAACATCCCCAGAGAAGACTCAAAGCAGCAGGAAGAAGAGGAGGAAATGGCAGCTTCTCAGGTAAATGTCCTGTCCTGGGTCTGGGGCTGTGTCTGCTTTTCCTCCTGAAATGCCTGGACTGAGAACCTGCAAACCTTTAGTTCTCTGATTCTAAGTTTTCTCTCTGGAGGATTTGTTGTCATCTTCTTATTTTTTCCTTTTTTTCTTATAATAGTGAAGAGCAGCTCTTTAGACTAACTTCTCCTTTAAATCCCAGAGCCTGTTATCCCTTGTCTGTATCCCGGCTTTCTCTAGAGCATGATGAATTCTCAACATGAATTAGTGACATTCATTTGTTCACTATATGCCCTTTGGATGAGATCAACACGGGGAGGCACTGGTACCAGAGATTCCCATTGAGATGTGGTCTGGTGTTAGGATCATAGTGAAGTAGGGGAAATGCTGTGGTGAGTTTACATGTGCATGCAGCTTCAGCTGATTAGAACAAGAGTTACAGATTGTCCTTATAAATAGAATGAACTCAGTGGTCCACAGTTCTTCAGAAAAGTTTCAGAAATAAAACCATTGCAGAGACTGCTCTCTATGGATAAGTGAGACTAACTACTTAAACGTAGTATTAGGCTACAGATCAGGGAACGCATATATGAAGTGAGGTTGCTTAGGACACATTTTTAAAATATTTGTTTATTTGGCAGCACTGAGTCTTCGTTGAGGCAGGTAGGATCTTCAATCATCCTTGTAGTTTTCAGCTTCTTCGGTTGTGACATGTAAACTCTTAGCTACAGCATGTGGGATCTAGTTTCCTGATCAGGGAAAGAACCAGAGCTCCATGCATTGGGAGTTCAGGGTCTAAGTCACTGGATCATCACGAAGTCCCCAAACTAACGTTTTTTAATGATAGATTCAGATCATCTTTTCCATAATAGTGCCAAAATACACATGCAGTGATAATACATTCCTCCATGTACTTCTTACTCCATGACTCATGTTCACTGGTTTAGGTGTTTCTGTGAGATTCCCATGCTATGAATTTGTTTTTTTCCATTTGACTTGAACAAGTGTCTTGCAAAGAAAAAGTGAGGGATGTACCTAAACTATCACAGTTAAGGGAGTAACTTCATGTCTTCTTATGTTCTTTCTGCTTTGGAAAATGAACACTCACGTGTGTTTAGCAAAGATACTGGGATTTGGGAGTGGTGGTTTTCATCCCAGGCCCAGGCCTGATCTTTTCCAGTACACTCCATGCTCACATCACAGAGTCTCATCACAGTTTTATATTTTCCAAAATGTTTACAAGAATCTTATTAGTCCTAATCTATGTATTAAAATTTAAAATACAGCTCAGTGCAAATAAAGAATATTATCCTCTAACATGATGTACATTTTAATCCATTCAAAATTACTTGAGTTTAGTGACATGAAAAATTTTCTCTCTTCCTCTTAATGAGCATATAGCCCCATTTGAGTGTATGTCTGCACTCAGTGGAGATGAATTTGAGTAGGCTCTGGGAGTTGGTGACGGACAGGGAGGCCTGGTGTGCTGTGGGCCATAGGATCATGAAAAGTCAGATACGAGTGAGCAACTGAACTGAACCGTATGCATAAAAATATTAGCACGACTTGATCAATTTTTTTTTCTTCTTTTCTTTTTGCTTTGTTTTTTTTTTTTTTTCTGAAGAACTTCTGGGGAAGGGAGTGACTACCCATTCCAGTATTCCTGCTTGGGGAATTTCTTGGACAGAGGAATCTGGCAAGTTAGAGTCCATAGGGTCACAAAGAATGGGAAATGACTGAGTGACTAAAACATTTCTTGTCTTTTGTATTCTTTACAGTTACAGAAACTTCTATCAACTTTCCTTAGTTATCTCTGTGAATCTGTCTGTGTTTTATTAGTTAAAGTCTAAAGTACATAAACTGAAGTAAAGTTTAAGCTCTGCCACTTAATAGCTGTTTGTTAAAATATGTGCCAAAAGGTACAAGAGCAACATTACTGATTTTTAGTTATTTCTCTTGCACTTTCAAGACTCTGATAAAAACAATCAAAGATATAGAGTATATACTAAATAATTACAATGATTCTTTCTGCCAAGGTTGTGGTTACCCAAAGAGTAAAGAGCAGATAAAACCAAGGAGGGTCTTAGAATGCAGAAACTGAAAAACCAGACCCTTATTGTCTCATGTCTGGAAATTCTTTTCCAACCTGCACCCAGATCATGACATTTTTGGTGGCTTGTTTGGGGACTTGGAGTCTCTTCCCCAATTCCTCGCTTCTGCTTTCTCATAGGGACCCTCTGCCAACTGTTGTGGAGGCAACTGAGGAACTCTGGCCAGGGTAACCCTCTGGTGTATTCCAAATGCCCCACTGCTCACTGCACCCAAAGTAGCTGCCGCTTGAATGGGTGAGGGTCTTTCCTTTGTCTTTTTTCCAACTGAGGACTATACCAACCAGTATTGTGTGGGCACAGGTCAGACATATAAAAGCCATTAGGGCGCCTGCCACAGGAGGCCTCCCATGTGAGGATAGGGGGCACACAGAACAGATCAGGCCACAAGGGCATCCACTCCCAGCAGGACAACTTCCGTCCACCAGTCAGGCAGATACTGGTTGAAACAAAACAGAGACCACTGTCCCTGGGCCACCGCCTCCCGGATATATTGTAAGGCGGATTCCTCAGCCTTCTTCCCTGTCACTTTCACATCTTTCCCTTTTGGTCCGGATTGATTTACAGGAGCCTGGGTGTTGTCTGAGCCATCCCAAGAGTGTCTTCCACGTTTCAGGGAATCACCAAATGATGACTCCTGGTTGCTCCCAGGAATCTCTGTCTTTCTCTGCCCGTGTCACCTGGTGGCTTAGCTGCACAGTTCTCAGAGGTCTCCTCTCAGTGTTGGACGCAACTGTTGGGATGCTTGGCCATTTTGTGCATTAGTCGCGCAGAGAGATCACTGGGGGGAAAGGGACGCCTTTCTGTCAGCCAGTGACTCTCGGTACTCCCATTCTATGGTAGGTAGGCTAAAAGTGGGTTCTGTTACATCCCAGGAGGCTCTCTTATACTCAACCCTTGGCTACATTCTCAGAAACTGGAAGATTTTGACCCTCCTAAAGGCCTGGCTCCAATACAAATGGGGGATTCCCCAAAAATGGCCTGTGAATGGCACACTAGGCTTTTCCAAAAGAAGGGAAAGGACTCAGAATTTCCTTACATTCTGTTGCCTCCCTGTCTCCTGTCCCTCTCTGTCTCTCTCCATCAGATTTCCTAGATGACCCCTACTTGACCTTTCATATCCACATGATCTCTAGGAAAGGATTCTGAGGTTCCCTTTGGTCCAGGTCTTTCTTCTATATTCAAAAGCCCGAAGGATCAAAAGCTGTCCTTATGTTCTAAAGAATCCCCTTCTAACTAAGCTTATCTCTCAGGTGAGATTCATAATCTCTCATTATGAGTTTCTTTCCCTTTAAGTGATTTATATTCATTCTTAAAATCTTTTGTTACTTTGGTAAAGTAAATAAGAATTACTTAAGATTATGGTACATGTAGACAAAGCTCATTCTTCTTCTACAAATATAACCCCTCATGGTTAGAGTTTTGCCATCCTGATGTCCTTAAAACATGGTCATGGTCTGCTCCTGAGATGCGGAATTAAAAATGGGTGAACAATAGCTGTAAATCAAACAGTCAGTGCTATGGGAAATCCAAGATGGCTGCATGGCTTTTCCCGGCTCCCTGACAAACCTCATTTCTATTTGATAGGTTAAAGCCTTCCCTGGCTACAGGGTTAATGTCCTCATAATGAAAAAATTGTTTCACTGAATATTAAGTTTTGTTCATTGTCAAATGAAGTTTCTAGTTTTATTAATTAAAGTCTAGTGTTTACTAAGACTCACTTTTGACATAGTTCCTTTTTCTGTTATATTTATAAAAGAATTAATTAAGTTATTAAAAAGGATACTCTAAGTTTGTTTCTAAAGGTAATCTCAGGAAGCAATCTTCAGATAAAGATGAGATGCTCCATGATGTACAACCAGGAGATTAACACCTGACTATAGTCATTGAACAAAGGAAGTCAGATGACCTGGGGTATACTGGGTTCTACCTAATGAAAGCTCTTGACATCATTCTTACTTATGACCTGACTAATAAATGCTAGTTGTAGCTATATTATTTTTTATGTTGCTTGTTTCAGAAGATTGTTTCTTAGGTTACTAAATGTGTGACTGAGCCTGTGATAAAATGTTGATATGCTCTTCCATATGCAATCAATGATTGTAGTAATGTAACTCTAGATATGGGAAGAAGCAACAAGAGGGAATATATTCCAGGACCAAGAGGCTAGTAAGAGAGGTATGGTCCAAAGACTTTTGCTACTCACAAGGCCTGCTGTAGAAACAGCACATTGAGTGGCCTATCAATGGAACCTCTCCTAGACCTGAGAATGAGCCTTCCCAGTGCCACACAACAGAATGGCCAAGAAATGTCCCCAAAGCGTGGTCAAATATGTAGCTATGAAAGGACCCTGCTGACTGGACTCTGCCAGCTGTCTCTACAAAGATGACATCATGACCACTGCAAGCTCCTGAACCCCCACCCCTACCCCCACCCCACCCCCACCGCCGAAAGCAGTTCACAGTAGAGACCAGAAATAAGGCACTCTGTGCTCTGGGGAAAACCCAGAACTGGCCTTCTGAGAGTGAGATGTTTTCAGGTAAAGATTTTATGATCTCAAATTCTGGCTTCTTCTCATACCTAGAGAAACACTAACGTCATGAACCAATGTCTGGTCCTGGTTCTCCTGGCTAGCCCCTGAGCAGCTTTTCTACTTCTCTTAATCTTTGGGCCATGTATCTTTAACGTTCTTGTAAAGTTTGTTTCTTCTAAAATACTACAAATTTTCAAGTGGTCATGCAAGAATATTCCCTGACTAACACCTAGACAATGGTGAAACAAGTCACTTTATCATTCCATGGACTCTCATCTCCCTTCATAAATGCATCCTGACAGAGTAGGCAAAGGGAACCCAGAGCCCCATGTGCCCCTGCTCAGTCTGAAGAAGCCACAGCGGTCATCGCCCCTTCTCCTTGAAAATGGATTCCCAAATGTATGAGAAGGGAAGTGGATAGATAGTTAGACATGAGCAGGGTATCAACAAAGGCCAAAGAATTGGTCCTAAAAATAGAGAGGGAGTTATGTGGTCACCCAGCGACTAACGAGTAAATAAAATGAAGGAGGGTCTTAGAATGCTGGAATGGAAAAACAAGGCCCCCTTAGTATCTTTCCCTCCCCATGTTGTAACTATTGATGGATTTCAGGTCCTCCTGAGCAGTATAAACGGTGTCCCCTCCTACCCCATAAGGAGAAAGTGTTTTTCTTACTCTTCCCCCACCCAGTATATGTGCCTTATCCATTCAGCAAAGGATCCGCAAGACCCTTCTCCCACTCCTTGTACCCTAGTTATGAAAGTGGACTGAGGACCTCTGTACAACAGCCATTCTCATTTGAGCTGGCCCACTGTTCTAACAGCGTCTCCCATTCTAATAAACTTTATTTCCCTCTCATTTTGTCTCATGTCTGGAAATTCTTTTCCAACATGAGCCCAGACCACAAGAAAGGTTACTATCCTATTAGACCTGTTGAAATCTGTTATACAATTAAAGTTCCACTTAACTATGAATTCTTACCTTACTATTTTATTTCATTGTGATTCAAAATCGTCATTCATCGAGCAGAATTTTCAACATTACTAAGTCAAATATCCTTGCTAAAAATGTGGCACTTGGGTCCACTTCAGAACTCTTGGCTCAGAAGACACTTTAAAAAATTTTCCTGTTTCTTTGATAAAAAATTTATCTTATGTCACACGAGTAGAACACTGAAAAATAAATATCCTAATGTTGCCCTGATTATTTTATAATTGCTATTTCAGATGAGAATAGTTTCTCTAATGGCTTGTGGATCATAACTGATCTTTTTTTCTTCATATTAGAAATTGGGTAGAAAGGATTACAGTGTAAAAAATATATTTTGTAATACCAGCAAAGCCACTAAATTACGACCAGGTCTCTGAACTTGCTGTTTTCACCTTGGGTCACATTAGGAAGTCTTCCCATGGCCACAAGGTATCTGTACTTTGTATTTCCGGGACAGATGACGTTCCAGGATGTGGCCATAGACTTCACTCGAGAGGAGTGGGAATGCCTGAACCTCGGTCAGAGGGAATTGTACAGGGACGTGATGTTACAGAACTACGGGAACCTGGCCTCCATGAGTATTTTCCCAATTTGGAACCAGTCTGTTGTCCCATGTCCAGTTCTAACTGTTGCTTCTTGACCTACATACAGATGTCTCAGAAGGCAGGTCAGGTGGTCTGGTGTTCCCATCTCCTGAAAAATTTTCCACAGTTTGTTGTGATCCACATGGTCAAAGGCTTTGACATAGTCAATAAAGGGGTCTGGGTCTGGTAGAATCTTTCTATTGTGAACTTCTAATCCTGTTATCCTCAGATGTAAATTGTGTGAGTGGTTCTGGTAAAATTTTTACAAACTTGAGACATTATTTTGATTTATTGTAATTACTGATTTAAAAAGTACATAGTTCCCTTGCTTAGACTAGCAAGGGGGGCTCTCTCCACCCCCTTCTGATGTCTATGTCAGAAACTTCTCTGTCCCTTTTTCACTTTAATAACACTCTGCTACACAAATGCTCTTAAGCAATCAACCCTGGTGCCTGGTCCCTGGCCCCAAAGTTAAATCTTCTTCTTTGGAGATCATGAATCTGACACCCTTCACTGTAACCTATCACTGCATTCTAGGTTAGTGGTAATTGTATAAGCTCTGTAGTATTAAATAGTCACACCTTTTCTTAATTTCACAGTTACACACTTTGCCTTCGTAGTACTTGACCAGTATCTCAGGATCTGATGTTATGTATTTGTTAGTGTTATACAGATGATTTGAATAAAGGATTTGGGGAATCATTTTCCAGGCTGTATTAACATTGTCTCTTGCATTCTCGTCTCAACTGAACACATATTGGATTGGACACTGATAAGTCTCTGACAACACAAATTTTCCTTTCTCTGATAAACAAGACTTGTGGGCTCTAAGCTGGGCCTGATCACCTTTCTGGAGCAATTGAACAATCCCAGGAGTATAAGGAGAATGGAGACAACAGCCATATTCCCAGGTATGTATGAATGGATGGAGATGATGACTCAGATGAGAGGTCCAAGGAGTAGTGAGGAAGTCATCCTTCGTCAGGTGGTTTTGGAAAATCATCTTCAGTGGAAATGATTTTGGAAAACCTGGGTTTGTGTCCACTGCTGTCGTAGAAATGTATCACCTACCCTATTCTGTTTCTTAAATCATTCATAAACTCATCTCTGGTGTTTACTTTCCTTCATCACAGTGTGAACTAAAAGTCTCCTTTTGGCTTGTGAGAAACTGCATTCATTGGTTGCTCTTCCAGTTTTGGGGGGTCCTAGGAAAATTGTGCCCATTTTGAGTAACTGTATGACAGTCCTTTTAAAGTTCCTTTGTACCTCTAGCCAAAAATGTGTGAGTGAATTGGTAGACAAACTAAATTTCTAGGAATACTGGGGAGAGGTTTGTGTTTTCTGATTTATAACTTCCTATCCACTGGGAGCTAGAGATAGGACCTTCTAAATAAATTTCAAACTCAAAAACTTTTTTCACTACAGAAAGGAAAACCTCCCGAAAATGAAAGAATGCACATCTCAGGTTGACTACAAAGTTTCTCTTTTCCTTATATGATCTCATATTAAATATCTTAAGTGTATTTGCCCCAATTCTAAAATGCTAAAATATTTAAATGTTCAATTACCTCATAGAATTTTAAAATGAACTGGCATAAATGATTAGCATATTTTGCACCATATTATTAATACTTGGTTCAAGTTATTAAAATGTCTAGATTATATAAAGAAATTAGTTTAAAAAGTTCTAATTTTAATATAGCTGTTTTACAATTTTGTACTACTGTATAGCAAAGAGACTCAATTATACCTATCAATCAGTTCAGTTCCGTCACTCAGTCGTGTCCAACTCTTTCAGACCCCATTGACTACAGCATGCCAGTCTTCCGTGTCCATCACCATCTCCCAGACCCTGCTCAAACTCCTATTCATCGAGTCAGTGATGCCATCCAACCATCTCATCCTCTGTCGTCCCCTTCTCCTCCTGCCCTCAGTCTTACCCAGCATCAGGATGCTTTCTAATGCATCAGTTCTTCACATCAGATGGTCAAAGTATTGGAGCTTCAGCTTTAGCATCGATCCTTCCAACGAATATTCAGGATTGATTTCCTTTAGAATGGAGTGGTGTGATCTCCTTGCAGTCTAAGAGACTCTCAAGAGTCTTCTCCAACACCACAGTTCAAAAGCATCAATTCTTCGATGCTCAGCCTTCTTTATGGTTCAACTCTCACATCCATACATGACTACTGGAAAAAGCATATCTTTGAGTACACAGATATTTGTCTGCAAAGGAATGTCTCTATTTTTTGTTATGCTGTCTACATTGCTCATAGCTTTCCTTCCAAGGAACAAGCATTTTCTACTTTCGTGGTTGAAGTCAACATCTGCAGTGATTTTGAAGCCCAAGAAAATAAAGTCTGTCACTGTTTTGATTGTTTTCCCATCTATTTGCCATGAAGTGATGGGACCAGATGCCATGATCTTAGTTTTCTAAATGCTGAGTTTGAAGCCAACTTTTTCACTCCTCTCTTTCAGTTTTATCAAGAGACTCTTCAGTTCCTCTTTGCTCTCTGCAATTAGGGTATTGTCATCTGTATATCTGAGGTTATTGATATTTCTCCCTGCAGTCTTGATTCCAGTTTGTGCTTCTTCAAGCCCGACATTTCACATGATGAAAAGTGAAAATGAAAGTCACTCAGTTCTGACCAACTCTTTGTGACCCTATGGACAATACAATCCATGGACTTCTTCAGGCCAGAATACTGGACTGGGTAGCCATTCCCTTCTCTAGGGGATCTTCCCAACCCAGGGACAGAGCCAAGAGCTCCTGCATGATGTACTCTGCATATAAGTTAAATGAGCAGGTTGAAAATAGGCAGTCTTGACATATTCCTTTCCCAGTTTGGAACTAGTCCGTTGTTCCATCTCCAGTACTGTTTCTTCTTGACTTGCCTACAAATTTCTCAGGAGGCAGGTAAGGTGGTCTGGTATTCCCATCTTGTTAAGAATTCAGAAAACTAAGATCATGGCATCTGGTCTCAACACTTCATGGGAAACAGATGGGAAACAATGGAAACAGTGACAGACTTTATTTTTTCGAGTTCCAAAATCACTGCAGATGGTGACTGCAGCCATGTAATTTAAAGACGTTTATTCCTTGGAAGAAAAGTTATGACCAACCTAGACAGCATATTAAAAAGCACAGATATTATTTTGCCAACAAATGTCTGTGTAGTCAGTTCAGTTCAGTTCAGTTCAGTCGCTCAGTCGTGTCCGACTCTTTGCGACCCCATGAATCGCAGCACGCCAGGCCTCCCTGTTCATCACCATCTCTCGGAGTTCACTCAGACTCACATCCATTGAGTCAGTGATGCCATCCAGCCATCTCATCCTCGGTCGTCCCCTTCTTCTGCAGCCTCTCTTCTTTTCACAGCTATTTGTAAGGCCTCCCCAGACAGCCATTTTGCTTTTTTGCATTTCTTTTCCATGGGGATGGTCTTGATCCCTGTCTCCCGTACAATGTCACGAACCTCATTCCATAGTTCTTCAGGCACTCTATCTATCAGATCTAGGCCCTTAAATCTATTCCTCACTTCCACTGTATAATCATAAGGGATTTGATTTAGGTCATACCTGAATGGTCTAGTGGTTTTCCCTACTTTCTTCAATTTGAGTCTGAATTTGGCAATAAGGAGTTCATGATCTGTGTAGTCAAGGGTATGGTTTTTCCAGTAGTCATGTATGGATGGGAGAGTTGGGTTATAAAGAAAGCTGAGCACTGACGAATTGATGCTTTTTAACTGTGGTGGTGAAGACTCTGAGTCTCTTGGAGAGCAACGAGATCCAACCAGTCCATCCTAAAGGAAATCAGTCCTGAATATTCATTGAAAAGACTGTTGCTGAAGGTGAAACTCCAATACTTTGGCCACCTGATGCAAATAAGTGACATTAGAATAGACCCTGATACTGGGAAAGGTTGAAGACAGGGGCAGAAGGGGACAATAGCGGATGACATGGTTGGGTGGCATCACTGACTCAGTGGGGTCCCAAGAGTCCGACACGACTGAACGACTGAACTGAAATGAATCACTCAGATGAACCGTTGGGATGAAATTGTAACCAGAGACCTGCTTACAACAGGGCAGTTGCCTTTTCTCTTAGGAAGTGAGTCCAGAAAGAAAGAGGGAGACTGGAACCCACATTGTTGTTTATAACATAACCACTGAAGTGACATACTGTTACTCCTGCCAGAATCTGTTGATACAAAAATTGCTTCTGTTAATTGTTGTTGTTGCTGCTGCTGCTGCAGTGATTATGTTCTACTTTTCATCACTGAGGAGACACCCATCTTCACTCACTCACACAAAGGACTTTTGAATTTTCCCCATTTTTCAACTTGCTGAAGACACCTCGGCTTCACATAGAGAAACTTCTCAAAATTTTTCTCTTCTGCCTTAAGTTGCTTGAAACAGTAGTTAGAACAGGCAGGAAGGAGCTCTGCTCCAGAAGGAATCAAACAGATTTAAAGGCATCAAAAGGCAGAGAAAAGAAGCACAGCTGGACAGAAGGACCAACAGATCCAAAATGGACAGGAGCCGGGGTGAGGGGAGGCAAGGCTCCGCCCCCACTGGCCCCGCCCCCACGTACCTGCGCTTCCGGCCTCGTCCTACGCGCCACTTTACTACGCCTCTCGTTGGCCGCGGCGTAGCGCGCTCACCTCCCTCTGTACCGGATCTTCCGCCCGCGCGTGTGTTGTAGCCTGCAGACCCGGAATTGAGCTTAAATGAGTCACAGAGAGTTCTGGTGACTTTGTTTGTTTGTTTAAAACCTGGATTTCGTAGTCCCACAGCTTGCTGTCCTTCACACGTGGGTTTCGGGGTCTCTGTGGACGTTCAGGCTACCGTCCCCATGTTTCCGTCCCCAGTGTGTCCTCGCGTCGCCGTGAGAAGCTCTGAAGTCCGTTAGCTTAGCTGCCGGGTCCCTGGGTCCACGTCCGCTTCCTGTTAATATCGTTCTAGAGTCCGTGCCCTTCTCTGGCAGCTCTGCCTTGTAACTTGTAGAGACCGCTGCTTAAAGTCCTGCATTGCCCAACCGCTAGGTCCCTGATCCACGAAGAGATGAAGGAGGCTCTGTTCTGCATGGAGTTTGGTCAGGGTCTCGCCTAAGGTTTCAAGGGGAGGGTCAGCCTAGAACGTGTGGCTTTCACAGGAAGGGCCGCGAGTTCTGAAGAAAAGAATAAAACTAAAAACACCTCGTTCGATTCTGTGTTCCAGAATCCCTGCTGGCCGTAGCGGACTGTGTTTTGTGCCTGTTGAGATCCTCCCTCTGTGTGGGGCTGTGTTACAGGGACCTCGGTGTGTGGCTGTGTTACAGTGATTTCGGTGTGTTTTTCTAAGTATTGAACTGCCTATTTTCAACATTCAGGGGTCATTTCCCAAGACTGATCTTACCTGAGAAGGAAGCCCGGAGGATGAGGAAAGCAAGGAGTCAGAAATGACTCGTTCTGAGGTAAGAGGCATAGTCCTTTTGTTTGTTCTGTCTCTCTTTCCTGAAATGCTCTTTTTTTGGACTTGATAAGCTTCTTAACTTCTGAACGGGTTTGTCTGAACTTATGCATAGTCATCATCTGAAGGGACCCATTGTTCTCCTGGCAGATCAGTGTGACAGAAAACAGAGTATTGCCAGCCAAAGAAGCTCACTCAAGCTTTTAAGTCCAGAGTTTTTATTGGCATTTAGCTACATAAGCTGGTTGATAACGTCTCCAGCATTCTTCCCTCCTTAGAGGTTGGGCTGATTAGCCCACGTGGCTCAAATCCCAATACCTCTAGTGACTTCGTTGGTCTCTGTGAAATGACCAGCCTCCCAACCTGAGTCATTCCCTTATTAAACTAGGGGCCTACATAAGTCATCTTGTTAGCGTAAATTATCAGGTCCCACAGAGAGTAATAAAGCCGTTGCAGTCACTAAGGAAATTCCGAGAATGAAAACACTTAAATTCCAAGAGTAAAAGCAAACTTCCAGAACCTGTAGACCAAGTTCAGTTCAGTTCAGTCGCTCAGTCGTGTCCGACTCTTTGCGACCCCATGAATCGCAGCACGCCAGGCCTCCCTGT
>SJYT01016999.1:33081-54139 GCA_006410635.1 Cephalophus harveyi
GTCGTGTCTGACTCTTTGCGACCCCATGAAACACAGCACGCCAGGCCTCCTTGTTCATTACCATCTCTCGGAGTTCACTCAGACTCACATCCATCGAGTCCGTGATGCCATCCAGCCATCTCATCCTCGGTCGTCCCCTTCTCCTCCTGCCCCCAATCCCTCCCAGCATCAGAGTCTTTTCCAATGAGTCAGCTCTTCGCATGAGGTGGCCAAAATACTGGAGTTTCAGCTTTAGCATCTTTCCTTCCAAAGAAATCCCAGGGCTGATCTCCTTCTGAATGGACTGGTTGGATCTCCTTGCAGTCCAAGGGACTCTCAAGAGTCTTCTCCAATACCACAGTTCAAAAGCATCAATTCTTCGGCGCTCAGCCTTCTTCACAGTCCAACTCTCACATCCATACATGACCACAGGAAAAACCATACCCTTGACTAGACGGACCTTAGTCAGCAAAGTAATGTCTCCTCTTTTGAATATACTATCTAGGTTGGTCATAACTTTTCTTCCAAGGAGTAAGCGTCTTAACTTCATGGCAGCAGTCACCATCTGCAGTGATTTTGGAGCCCAAAAAAATAAAGTCTGACATTGTTTCCACTGTATCCCCATCTATAACCAATATAGATGTCCTAAAATTATGTGGAGTTCATATAGATCTGATATGCCCTAATAAAATGTGGTCAACTGTAATATTTTACTTACCCTGTTAAAGTGTTACAAGTCACAGCAATGACCAGGCTACACTGTCAGTTGCAGTTTAATCAGATTTAAACATGCCTTCTATGGTTTCACTCTGATGCCTTTGTAAGAATACTGCTACTTCATGATTTATGAAAAAGATTTTTCTAAGGTTAACCGACAAACAACTTTTGTTTGCTATTTGGTTAGCTGGTACCAGACGGGAATTTAGTCTAATCTCTGTGTTAATAGAACAAAGTTTTCTTAGAATGCAGCTTTCAATAAGAGATTGTGAATTTATTTGCCTTTAAGTGATTTATATTCATTTTAAAAATCTTTTGTTACTTTGGTGAAGTAAATAAGCATTACTTCAGGTTAGGGTACATGTAGACAAAGCTCATTCTTCTTCTACAAAAGTAACCCCTCATGGTTAGACTTTTGCCATCCTGATATCCTTAAAGCGTAGCCATGGTCTGCTCCTGAATCACGGAATAAATATGGTACTGTTGCCCTGATTATTTTATAATTGCTCTTTCAGATGAGAACAGTTTCTCTAATGGCTTGAGGATCATAACTCATCGTACTTTCTTCACATTAGAAATTGGGTAAAAAGGATTACTGTGTAAAAATATATATATTTTATAATACCAGCCAAGCCACCAACTCACGACCACGCCTCTGAACTTGCCATTTTCATCTTGCGTCACATTAGAAAGTCTTCCCATGGCCACATGGCATCTGTACTTTGTATTTCAGGGACGGCTGACGTTCCAGGATGTGGCCATAGACTTCACTCAAGAGGAGTGGGAATGCCTGGACCTCGGTCAGCGGGAATTGTACAGGGACGTGATGTTACAGAACTACAGGAACCTGGCCTCCTTGGGTGAGGATAACTGCCTTCCAGAATCCCTTATGTACCCACTGGGTTTTTCTTCCGTCATTTCTACAATGTCTTCTGAAATTTTTTGCTTCTCACAGTAGTTTCAGATCTCTGCTTTCTAGGGGTTAATGGGTTATTTCTGAGTTTAGAAAGAAAGGCTTCATGATGAATCGTTCTGCTGGTGGTGTTTTTCTTCTTGATGTACTCTGCCTCCTTCCTTCTAGGTTAGTGGTAATTGTGTAAGTTCTGTGGTATTAAATAGTTGCACCCTCTCTTAATTTCACATTGACACTACTTACTTTTGCCTTAGTACTACTTGACCAGAATCTCAGGACTGATTCTTAGGTGTTTCTTAGTATTGTATAGCAGCTTTGAATAAAGTGTTTCAGGAAATCATTTTCTAGAAGTAAATGCATTCTCATCTCACCTGAATACATATTGGATTCGATACTGATGAATCTCTGACAACACAAATATTCCTTTCTCTGATGAACAGGGCTTGTGTCTATGCTGGACCTGGTCACCTTTCTGGAGCAATTGAAGGATCCCAGGAATATAATGAGAATGGAGACAACAGCCATTTACCCAGGTAGGTATGAATGGTTGGAGATGATGACTCAGATGAGAGGTCCAAGGAACAGCAAGGAACTCATCCTTCCTCACCTGGTTTTGGAAGATTTGCTTCATTGGAAATAGTTTTCAACAACCTGGGCTTGTGTCTGCTACTGTCATAGAAATGTATCATCTGCCCCATTCTCTCTCTGAAATCATTCATGAATTTACCTCCAGTGATTACTTTTCTCCATCACAGTGTGACCTGAAAGTCTTCTCTTGGCTTGTGACAAACTGCGTTCATTCATTGCTCTTTGATTTCTTGGGGGCCCTAGGAAAACTCTGCCCATTTCTGAGCAACTGTACTGACAGTCATGCTCCAACTATCACATCCATACATGACTACTGGAAAAATCATAGCTTTCACTAGATGGACCTTTGTCAGCAAAGTAATGTTTCTGGTTTTTAATACGCTGCCTATGTTGGTCATAGCTTTTCTTCCCAGGAGCAAGCGTCTTTTACTTTCATGGCGGTAGTCACCATCTGCAGTGATTTTGAAACCCCCCAAAATAAAGTCTCTCACTGTTTCCACTGTTTCTCCCACTGTTTGCCATGAAATAATCTGACTGGTGCCATGATCTTTGTTTTTTGAAAGTTGAGTTTGAAGCCAGCTTTTTCAGCCTCTTCTTCCAGTTTGATCAAGTGTCTCCTCAGTTCCTCTTCGCTTTCTGTTATAAGAGTGGTATCATCTGCATATCTGAGATTATGGATATTTCTCCCTGAAATCATGATTCCAACTTGTGCTTTATCCACCCCAGTATGTCACATGATGTACTGTGCATATAAGTTAAATAAGCAAGGTGACCGTATACAGCCTTGACATACTCCTTTCCCAATTTGGAATCAGTCCATTGTCACATGTCCAGTTGTCACTGTTGCTTGTTGACATGCATACAGATATCTCAGGAGGCAGGTAAGGTAGTCCGGTGTTCCCATCTCTTTAAGAATTTTCCACAGTTTCTTGTTGTCCACACAATCAAAGGCTGTGGTGTAGTCAATAAAACAGATGTGGTTGTTTCTCCAGAACTCTTGCTTTTTATATGATCCAAGGGATGTTGGCAGTTTGCTCTCTGGTTCCTATGCCATTTCTAAATCCAGCTTGAACATCTAGAAGCTCTCGGTTCATGTACTGTTACAGCCTCGCTTGGAGAATTTTGAGCCTTTGCTGTTGTTTAAAATGAGGGGAATTGTGTAGTAGTTTGAGCGTTTTGGGGATTGCCTTTCTTTGTGATTGGAATGAAAACTGACCTTTTCCCTTCCTGAGGCCTCTGCTGAGGTTTCCAAATTTGTGGCTTATCGAGTGCAGATCTTTAGCACTATCATCCTTTAGGACTTGAAATAGGTCAGCTGGAGTTCCATCACCTGCACTAGCTTTGTTGGTCGTCATGCCTTCTAAGGCCGACTTGACTTTGGATGCCAGCATGTCTGTTACTAGGTGAGTGATCACACCATCGTGGTTATCTCGGTCATTAAGATCTTTTTTGTATAATTCTTCCATGTATTCTTGCCAACTTCTCTTAATATCTTCTGCTTCTTTTAGGTCCATCCCACTTCTGTCCTTTATTGTTCCCATCTTTGCATGAAATATTCCCAGTGCATGAAATATTCCCGGTACCTCTAATTTTGTTAAAGAGATCTCTAGTCTTTACCGTCCTATTGATTTCCTTCCCATTTAGGTCTCCACAGAGCAATGAGTAGAGTTCCCTCTTTCAATCATAGTTTGAAAGTCTCTCTTCTTATTTAATTTCTTAAAACCACTACTTTATTAAGTATATTGTATTTGTATTCAGCTTCCTCAGACACTGTCTTATGTGTCCCTAGTTTCTGACTAGGTCTCTGTCACTATCATTTATGATTCTTAGATTGAAGCATCTTAATAGACCATTCTCAGAAACATGTGTGGCAAGAAGTGGATTTAAGAGTTACTAAGCACATAGGATTTGTGAAAGTGTTTGGTGTCTCCACTTAAGATGACTGAAAGCAAGAAGTAATCATTAGATTGCCTATCACCTCTTAATTCAGTGGTCCTTGGAGGTTTTTGTCTTGTTTCTTTCCCTATAACCTATTTCTTTGCCATCTCATTTTGTCCAGCGTTCTGTTTGTGATCTCTGTTTTGAAGAGTGCAGCAACCTAGTTCGTCTTCCTTCTGGTATCTGCACCTTGATGGGTGAGGTTGGTCCAGAGGTCTGTGCCCTTATCCTCTCTTGATCTGTGCTCTGATTGCTGTTAACTGTGACCAGAGTCTGCCCTGGATATTCAGGGCTGTTTCCCCCTTGTTCTGTGGTTGTTCCTGCCCTCTCTCTCGTGGGATAGAGCCCCCAGATCTGAGTCTTCGCTGTGATTCTGATCTGAGGTGCGAGGCAGGTGGGATTGGAGCTCACCCACTGGAAGAGAGGTCACTGAGTGTTAGTCCTCTGGGGATGTTCACCTCAGGGTGTGCTCTGGGGCCCCCTCTCACGCGTTCTGCAAGTTCTCATGTTATGTAGTGTTGGCACTGCTCTTGGCTCACCTTAACCCTGGGAGTGATGGCACATGGCCCTGGTGTCTCTCAGCTGTTGTTTTCTCAAGGTCACCAGCATAGATTCAGTGAAGTCAGGTCCTGGGATTGCACGGAGCGTGGAGCTGGACCCGCTGTGGTGCTGCGGGGCAGCTCAGGCTCTGTCCTGGCCCGCCCCCTTGTGTAGGAGCCCACAAAGTCTACAGCTGCTAAAGCTCCACCTGCCATGACTGGGAGAGCCCTGGTAGTTGATTCAGATGCTCTGTCGGGGCTGAGGTTACAAAGCTGGTCATGGGTGTAGACCGTGGCTTGTGTTGCTGCAGGGAGACGTTTCAGCTTTTCTTTATCCCTGGGTTTCACCTGTGCGTTCTGCTCCATCTGTGCGTATGCTCAACTCACAGGTGTCTTCTCCTGAGGCTGCCCCAGAGCACAGGATTCTGCTGATTGTGGAGGATGTCGATGGGGGGGGCCGTGGCTGGGGGCTCAAAAGACCTACGTGGGTAGAGTTCTTTATAGTCCTTAGCTAGCAGGGGCTGGCAAAGGGGACAGGAGATGCAATGGCTTCTTTTTGGGGCATCACCCAGCAATGGTGCTCTGCTCTGTGCTGGTTCAGGCTTCACCACAAGCATCCCATTTGCAGAGCTCCTGCCTCACTCCAGTCCCTTCAGGATGTTTCCGCACAGCCAGCTGCAGTCCTCTGCCTCGGTCTGCTCTCCAAGCCCCACATCTCAGCACCCAGCCCTTGTCTGCAGTGGTGGACAGGCCTCTAAGGCTGGGTGGGCAGGGCTGGGCTCAGTACCCTGTGTGCAGCTCTCACTCGGTCCTGCCGCCACACCCTGGTGGCCGTGTTCTCTTCCCACAGAGACTGAGGCTCTCCCTCTGTGCAAACTGAGCTGCCCCAGTGAGGGGCTTCCTCGGATATGGAGACCTTCCCCCACTTTCATCTCCCCGCAGGGTTGCAGGCCCCAACCCACCTCCTCTCCTCCTCTTTTTCCTTCCTGTTTCTTGTGTCCTTCCCTGCAGAGCAGGAGTCTTTCTTGTCCTTTCAGATTTCCAAGGGCCTCTGCTAGTGTTCAGCTGGGCTCTGTGAGAATTGTTCCATTTCTCATTCATTTGTGGAGAGAGTTATGATCTCCACATCTGCCTAAGCCTCTGGCGTCTAGATCCTTCCCTCTCTATTTTATTTTTAAACTAGCTATGGCCATCAATTTTCTCTAAATCTTTAAAGATATTCACTGAGAATAGCAGGAAAAATTACTTGTTTTTTGATATCTTTCAGCTATGTCTCCACAAGACACCCAGAAGTTGATGCCAAAGAATCCAGCGTTAGAAGATGTATTCCCAAAAGGAAACCTAGGAATATATCAAATATTTCACCTCAGAAACTTAAATTTAATGAAAGATCGGAAATATACGAGGGTAAATGAAAGACAGACCTTAAGTAAGAGCTCCAGCTCCAATAATTACAAGAATATTTATGGTGGACTGAGAAGATATTCGGGCACTGAAACTAGGTATACAGTTGAAGGAGACTCAAACCTTATGAAACATAAGGTTATGAAGGATTCTTCAAACAAGGATTCTAAAAGTAATAAATGTAGAAATACCTTTGATCAAATGTCAGGTTTTTCTCTAGATAAGAGTACTTGTACTGGAGAGAGGACTTGTAGTGAATATAGTAAGGTTTCTAATCACTGTTCAGAACTTACTCAACAGGACACTGTTCAGAATCCACAGAAAGAAAACAAGTGTAAGATACGTGAGAAAGTATTTAGTAAGTCATCCAGTCTAAGTAGACATAGGAAAATTCATACAGGAAGGAAACCTTTCAAATGTACAGAGTGTAGCAAAGCATTTAACTGTCACTCACTTCTTACTCAACATCAGCGAATTCATGCTAGACAGAAACCTTATAAATGTACAGAATGTAGCAAAGCCTTTATTTACAACTCAAATCTTATTGAACATCAGCGAATTCATACTGGAGAGAAACCTTATATATGTAAAGAATGTAACAAAGCATTTCGTCGTTCCTCATTTCTTAGTCGACATCAGCGAATTCACAGTGGAGAGAAACCTTACAAATGTACAGTATGTGGCAAAGCCTTTACTGACAACTCATATCTTATTCAACATCGGCGAATTCATACAGGAGATAGACCTTATAAATGTACAGAATGTAGCAAATCCTTTTTTTGTTCCTCATATCTAACCCATCATCAGCGAATCCATACTGGAGAGAAGCCTTATATATGTAAAGAATGTAACAAAGCCTTTCATCATTGTGCAGGTCTTACTCGACATCGTCGAATCCATACTGGGGAAAAACCATACAAATGTAAAGAATGTGGCAAAGCCTTTACTAGGAGTTCGGCCCTTACTCAACATCACCGAATTCATACTGGGGATAGACGTTATAAATGTACAGAATGTGGCAGGGCCTTTATGACGTGTTCTCATCTTAATTATCATCGGCGCACGCATACTGGAGAGAGACCATATAAATGTACTGAATGTGGCAAAGCCTTTAATCACAGCTCAAGTCTTACTCAACATCGGCGAATACATACTGGAGAGAGACCTTATGAATGTACTAAATGTGGCAAAGCCTTTGGTCGGAGTGCTTATCTCACTAAACATCTGAGAACACACACTGGAAAGAAACTCTAGTAATGGAACAAGTGATGGAAGAGGTTTGCCCTAAACATGGGTCAGAAAACATGAGAGCTTATACAAAAAAACAATGGAAATGATATAACCAATATGTAGAAAAGTAATCAAAAGTTAAATCGAAATAAATATCAGAGATTGCATAGTAGAAGGCATTTCGTCAATCTTGTTTTCAGAAGTTTCTCTAAAGGAGAATGACTGTAGGGAATACTCCAGTTTAAACACATAGAAAATGGACATATTAGCATGAATCGTGAGATGAAGGTTGATGGTTAGAAAGTTACAATTCTTAGCAATGTATGTATGAAAGTGAAAGTGAAGTTGCTCAGTCGTGTCCCACTCTTTGCGACCCCATAGACTATATCCTACCAGGCTCCTGTGTCTATGGGATTTTCCAGACAATAGTGCTGGAGTGGATTGCCATTTGTATGCTTGTTTATAATGACATGATTTGAGATTCTTTGACGTGAATGTAATTGAACACTCAATCCATACTAAGCTTTCTACTGTGTTTGGAAACATAGATTTTTTTATGGTTTATTAAAGAGTAGCCTTTTTATACTGTGTTGGAACCATTTCTATCTATTCTCCATTAGAAGATGAAGGATACCATAATGTAAAATAGACAATAACTATCTAGATGGAGGTGTTTGGCATTGATGTGAAATATCTGGAAGTTGCCATGATGTAAGTGATCATTTAATCTTTCTACGTATTAAAGTAAGATAGAAGTTGGTTCTAAAGTTTCAATAGTAATATCCTTGATTTGTAAGAAAAACACAATGACAGTTCACTGCAATATTGATGCATCTTTATAATATCAACACAAGTCATGATTATTACCTGACAGTGTTGAAGACAGCTTCTGTGATAACCCAGAAACGTATTAGAAACTCTTCCTGGAAAAGGCATGGAATTGGTGTATAACATGCTTCCTGAGTGCTTCCTCGGCTTTGTTTGGTAAGCTGTGAAAGTCACACATCTCATATCCTTATAGCAAAAAATGAATATTGCTGACAGTTTCCCTAAATTGCTCCATGCTGTTGCTGCCTCAGCATCTGTCTGGGCAGCAGGTAGCCTGCAGTTCCTTGAACTCACACCAGCCAGTCCTGTGAGCACCTGCTCTAGATGACCACCTTCCTTGAGATCAACAGTCTTCCTGAACCCCAGGGTCTACTTTACAAGCCCCCCTTCAATGACACCCTCACAGTCCTCACCGGATTCATTGTTTTGGTTTGAATGGATTAATTCACACTCAGCCTAGGGAGCCCAGAGCACCTCACCCAGTGTAACTTCTAAAGACTAAACTGCAAGAACTGGTGTTTTCTCTGCCTGATTCTAGCTTTGACCTCTCAGAAATCCTGCCCTAAATCTTCCCGTACAGAGAGGTCTTAGGTGTGGTGAGTGTGAGTCTTTGAGCTCGGGACTCCTGAATGTTGGTTTGGGGAAAGAAACATCAGAAAAAAATGGGATTTGCTGATGACTCCATTAACGGCCACACTGTAGACCTGCAGATTGATAACTTCTTGGAGCGGGGACCTGACCACCTGGGATTTGTACTTATTGAAATGGTTCAGAAAGAATCTTTAGCCAAGTGGTTTCCATCTGATTTCCCATCAGGATCACGTGACCAGTGTCAGGAAATGACCTCACTGATGCCCTCCCAACAAAGTTCTCTGTTGGTCTTGTGGGAGCATCACTGTGGTGTCCAGGAAGTGTTCCAGGGGATTCTAAGGGGAGGCCTGGGTTAAGGATGTGCCTCCTGATCCATCTGTGAGAGCTGAGCCCTGGCTTCGTCCGCGGAGAGGCAACAGGGTTGGTCTAGCTGGATTTTGACAGGGGAAGTCAGTCACCTCACATCGTCTGTGTGAGTAGAGTGTTAGGAGCTCTCTATGGGGAGAGAACAATCAAGAAATTAGTTCACAGGCTGGTCTCCAGGTAGGAATTGATTGTTCCTGAATCTCTCCTGAGACAGAGGATAGGAGAGGTTGGTCTTCTCAGCTTTTCAAGGTCCTTCTGTCTGTAGGAGCGGTGGTTGCAGGTTAAAGAGCTATGTTGATGCCCTCCAAAGTATTTTCTCAAAACTCAGAAGTGCGTTTGCAACGTAACAGCCCCAGAGAAGACAGAGCAGGAGGAAGAAGAGGGGGAAATGGCAGCTTCTCAGGTAAATGTCCTGTCCTGGGCCTGGGGCTGCATCTGCTTTTCCTCCTGAAATGCCCAAATGAGAATCCGCAAGCCTTTAGCTTTCTGCTCCTCATTTTCCTTCCCGGGTATCTCATCATCTTATTTTTTCCCATTTCTTCTTATAATAGTGAAGACCAGCCCTTTGGACTACTTCCTTGTGTCCCAGAGCCTTTGCTCCATTGTCTGCATCCTCGCTTTCTATGGAGCATGAAGAATTCTCAGTGTGAATCAGTGACTTTCAACTGTTGAAACTATTCTTTTTTTGAGAGATCATCACTCCCACTGGGATGTGGTTTGGTGTTGGGATTTTAGGGACGTTGCGAAATGCAGTGATGACTTAGCACCTAGATGCAATATAGATATTTAAAACAGAGTTTGAAAATGCCATTATACAGAGAACCAACTCTCTTCTGTCCATGGGATTTTCCAGGCAAGAATTTTGCAGTGGGTTCCCATTTCCTCATCCCGGGGGTTCTCTCCACCCCGAGACTGAAGCCGCGTCTTCAGCATTGGAAGGCAAATTCTTTACCACTGAGCCAGCTGGGAAGCCCAGGGACTCAACTCAGGGGTCCAGAGTTTTTCAGAAAATTTTCAGAAATAAAAAGAAAAATAGGAGATGCTGTCCTTTGCATTGCTGAGACTTACTAGTTAAATGCATTATTAGGATACTAAACAGGGGAAGTATATGTGAAATGAAATTTGCATAAAATTGACATTTTTAAATGTTAGATTCAAGTTATAATTTCATTGTTAATTCCAGAATGCCCAGGCAGTGATTGTACAGCTTTCATGTGATTCATTTACACCATGACATCTGATGCCCACTGGTTCTGGAGACGTCTCTCTGACATCATGAGACTATGAAGTTCATACTTCTCTCTCTCTTTAAACAGGTTGTGGAAAAAAGGAATAAGGAATGTGTGGAAATGCTCATAGTTAATGGAGAAACTCCCCATCTTCTTGGTTTCTCTTTGCTTCTGAGAATGAACACTCACTGTGTTGATTATAGATAGTGGGTTTTCGGGGTAGGCGAATTGCTCACTCAAGCCCAGGTGTGATGTTTCCAGAACACTCCAGGCTCAAATCACAGACACAGTCTTTTTACCACATATTTGTATTTTTTCAAAATATTTACAACAATCATAATGGTGCTAATCTGTTTTCCACTGTGTTGAAAGATAAAGCTCAACACAAATAATAGTTTTTCAAGAAAGAAAAGCTTCAGAACCAATCATCCTAATTTATCTTATACTGCTGTGTATGTTTCCACCCTAAATGTATCTAAAATGTACAAAGAATATCATCCACAAGTAGATGTATATAAACCCATCAAAAGTTATCTTGATTTTATTGACATGAATAGCTTTAATATTCTTAGTAAGTATAATCTCATTTTAATGTATCCCTGTGTCCAGAAAAATGTTGAAATTTTTTGATGACTTTTTTTTCCCCTCCCTTTTGAATCTTCCTCCCATCTCCCTCCCAATCCCATTCCCTCTGCTGTTTTGAGTTTCCTGACAGGCACAGCAAATTCCCTTTGGATATCTATGCTTACATATGGTAATATGTTTCCATGTTACTCTCTCCATACATCTCACCCTCTCCTCCCCTCTCCCCATTTCCATAAGTCTATTATCTATGTCTGTTTTGCCAATGCTGTCCTGCAAGTAAATTCTTCAGTACTATTTTTCTAAATTCCATACATATGTGTTAGCATATGATATTTCTATTTCTCTTTCTGACTGACTTCACTGTATAGTATGCTCTAGGTTCATCCACCTCGTTAGAACTGACTCAAATGTGTTCCTCTTTATGGCTGAGTAATAGTCCATTGTGTATATGTACCACTACTTCTTTTGCCTTCATTCTTGTTGTTTCTTATTCAGTGGCTAAGTTGTGTGGAACTCTGGATCCCATGGAATGCAGCAAGCCAGGCTTCCCTATCCTCTTCGTCAATGCCCGGAGTTTCCTCAGATTCATCTCCACTGAGTCAACAAAGCTGTTCAACCATCTCACCCTCTGTCACTCCCTTCTCCTTTTGCTGTCAATCTTTCTCAGCATCAGGATTTTGCCAAGGAGTTGGTTCAGCACACAAAGAGACCAAAGTATTGCGGCTTCAGCCTCAGTGTCAGTCTTGCCTATGAATATTCAGGATTGATTTCCTTATGGCTGACTTGTTTCAGCTTCTTGAGGCCAAAAGACTCTTTAAGAGCCTTGTCCCGCACCACAGTATGAGCTATCAATTTTTCGGCGCTCAGCCTTCTTTATCGTCCAACTATCACATCCGTATGTGACTACTAGAAAAATCATAGCTTTGACCATATTGACATGTGTGCAAAGTGATATCCTGCTTTTGAATACACTGTCTAGATTGGTCATAGCTTTTCTTCCAAGGAGCAACTGTCTTTGAATTTCATGGCTGAAATCACCATCCGCAGTGATTTTTGGAGCCCTCCTAAAGTCTGTCACTGTTTCTGTTTTTGCATCTATTTGAATTAAGTGATGGGACTAAATGTCATGATCTTAGTTTTCTGAATGTTGAGTTTTCGGCCAGCTTCTTTCACTCTCCATTTCATCCCCATTAAGAGCCTCTTTAGTTCCTTTTCACTTCCTGCCACTAGAGTGGTATCATGTACATATCTGAGATTGTTGATATTTCTCCTGGCAATCCTGATTCCAGGTTCTACTTCATCCAGCATGGCATTTGGAGAATGTATTCTGCATAGAAGTTAAATAAGCAGGGTGACTATATACAGCTCTGAGGTCCTCCTTCCCTATTTGAAACCAGTTCGTTGTTCCGTGTTTGGTTCTGTTGCCTCATGACCTGCATACCCTTCATTCTGGACTAGTGGTGAGTCTATAAATTTTCTGGCATAAAATTAGTGCCAGCCTCCTCTTAAAATTATTTTTTCTCTACCTGGTTTAAGCTCAGTAGAGCTTGAGTACAATTTCAGAATCTGACTTTTATGCATATGTGTTGTAAAGGTGCTTTCAATAAAGTCTTTGGGGAAATCCTTTTTTTTTTTTTTTTGGCTATTTTAACTTTCTACCTTGACTTCTCTTCTTACCTAAACACATACTGGATTGGAAACAGATGAATCACCACCAAAACACATATTCCTTTTTCTGATGAATATGTCTTGTGTTCTCTAAGCTGGATCTGGTCGCCTTTCAGGATGAAGTGAAGGATGCCTGGACTGTAAATAAAATGCAGAAAACAGCAATACACCCAGATACATGTCAGTGGATGGAGCAGATGACTCAGATGAAAGGGACGAGTATCATGGAGGAAGCAATACTTTGTCATGTGGTTTGGGAAGATCTGCTTCAACGGAAATGATGTTGGATTAGCCTTGGTTTATTTCTGTCACTCGGAGAAGGCAATGGCAACCCACTCCAGTACTCTTGCCTGGAAAATCCCATGGACGGAGGAGCCTGGAAGGCTGCAGTCCATGGGGTCGCTGAGGGTCGGACACGACTGAGCGGCTTCACTTTCACTTTTCACTTTCCTGCATTGGAGAAGGAAATGGCAACCCACTCCAGTGTTCTTGCCTGGAGAACCCCAGGGACGGGGGAGCCTGGTGGGCTGCCGTCCATGGGGTCGCACAGAGTCGGACACGACTGAAGTGACTTAGCAGATTTCTGTCACTGTCATAGAGAGTCATCTCTTGACCCGTTCTTGATTCTTTTTTATCATTTATGTATTTCTCTCCGGTGATTAATTTTCACATTCACAGTGAGGACAAGAATTCTTGTCTTGGCCTGGGACAAATGGCATGATCTGATGACTCCTCCACTGACCCATTGAGGAGGCTTCAGGAAAAACTGTGTGGATTTCTGAGTAACTATATTAAGCCCTTTTAAATCTTAATGTGTGGGTGGAGTCATGAACAAACTGCCAAACTTCTGAGAATACTAGGGACAGAAATTATTTGTTTTTTACCCGAAAATTTCCAATCCTTGGAAACTACACGTATGATCTGATAAATTTCATCCTCAAATTATTTCTTCACTGCTTAAGACACCTCCCTTAAACGAGCAAATGCAAACCTGAATTTTACTTCAAAATTTCTTCTTTAGATAAACTAACATTAAATCTCTTAAGTGTATTTACCCTAGCTCCTCAGTGATAAAATACTCTCAAGAGTCTTCTCCAGCACCACAATCTGAAAGCATCAATTATTCAGTGCCCTGCCTTCTCTATGCTACAAATCTCATGACTATTAGAAAGACCATAGTTTAGACTAGATGGACTTTTGTTAGCAATTGGTGTCTTTGCTTCTTAATACACTAAGTTTGTCATAGCTTTCAAGAGGCAAGCATCTGTCGATTTTAAAGCCCAGGAAGAGAAAATCTGTCACTGTTTCCACTTTTTCCCTCTATTTCCTATGAAGTGATAGGACTGGATGTCATCATCATAGTTTTTTTAATGATGAGTTTTAAGCCAGCTTTTTCACTCACCACATTCACCCTCATCAAGAGGCTCTTTAGTTCCTCTTCACTTTCTGCCAGTAGTGTGAAATCATCTACATATCTGAGGTTACTGCTGTTTTTCCAGGCCATCTTGACTCAACACTAAAGAAGCCTTTTTTAAAAGCAGATCTCTGAGCCTGGGTGAAACAAAGGCAGCTATCCAGAAGCCACCAGCTGTTTCCTACTTGGTAACTGCCGAGGAGCTGGGTCTGGTTGGGGTAGGGGCGGGGGGTGGGCGGCGGTGTGAGAGACTGCCATCCGCCATTTTTGTTCAGACTTTGGTTCTTGAATAGACTGATTGATAGAGGGTGTGACTTAGTGATCAGTGAGCTCCCTCATCCATTCAGAAGTCAGGGTATGATGGGCTGCTGTCTCTATGTTTGTTGTTGTTCACTCACTCACTCTTGTCCAACTTTGGAGACCCATGGTCTGTAACATGCCAGGCTTCCCATTCCTTCATCATCTGGAGTTTGCTCAAAGTCATCTCCATTGAGATGGCGATGCCATTTAAACCTCTGGTCCTCTGACGTCCCCTTGGAATTAGGATGTGAACAATCAAGGAAGAAGGATTGTCCCCAGATGGCGAGATGCGTATGAAAGAAATGATTTCAATAAGTCCAGATGCTTCCATCTTCCCATACATAGTGAAAGTGAAAGTGAGCTCAGTTGTGTCCGACTCTTTGCGACCCCGTGGACTGCCCCTACCAGGCTCCTCTGTCCATAGGATTCTCCAGACAAGAATACTGGAGTGGGTTGCCATTTCCTTCTGCAGGGGATCTTCCCAACCCAAGAACTGAACCCAGGTCTCCTGCATTGCAGGCAGGTGATTTACCAAGTGAGCTATGAGGGAAGCCCCATACATAGAAAATCACTAAATCTCTTCATGTGAGAGACGTTTTTCCTTTACAGTAATTGTCACTTTTAATATTCAGATTACCTGCCCCTTGCTGCAAAATTGTATATAGTGTGGCTCCAGTCTTGCTTCCTCAGCTGTCTTGCGGCCACCTAACACCATGTCTCCTGGGATCAAGGACTAACATTTCCACAAAATAAAACCTAACTCTCAATGTTCAGGCCACGTGGTTTTTTTTTTCATCCTATAGTTATGTCACTTATTACTTAACACAGATCATTATTTCCTTTGTTGGTCATCAGATATGCATTTAAGGCATCATTTTCACAGATATTTCTCCATTCCTATGCACACTTTTGGACTTCCAAGGTGGCAGTAGGACTAAAGAGTCTAAGTGACAATGCAGGAGGCCTGACAGACCTGGGCCTCATCCCTGGGTCAGGAAGGTCCCCTGGAGGAGGAAATGACACTCCACGCCAGTATTCTTGCCTGCAGTATCCTGTAGAGAGAGGAGCTGGTGGGCTAGAGTCCAAAGGGTCGGAAAGACTCAGACATGACTGAGCGTCTAGGCACACACATTTTTAACTCAATGTTCATTGCTGTCCCTGCTTTATTTCCAAAGAAAGCTGTGAAGGTCAAGAGGAACAGATCAAAATTTTACATGATCTCCTGCTCCTTCTGCCTCTGTAACTCAGCTTGCTCCTTGCAAAGTCTATATCATGTAGGTCTCAAAAAGTGGGGATTCACAATAATAGGAACTGGAGCTTATCTCACTCACCCTTGTCCTGCTCTTTGGAATGGCCCTAGCCCCTGCAAACCTGCAAACCCGCTTAATCATGCCTGTCCATGTATGAAAACTCTGTAGCCCTTTGTTCAGGCCTCAGAGCTTGGAGTGTTAACTCCTCTGGGCCCACTGGTGTAATGAACCTGAGTTCTCCAACTCTCTGAGTGTGGTGCTTGGTTTCTCGAGTACTGGTTTCTGCAGCATTTCTGGAGACCCCAGCGAGATTCCAACCACACCGGCCCCTTGAGCCACCGGACTGGTGGCTCAGCCAGGTCAGAGCAGAGGACCCCGAGACACACAAGGAGGCGTGACAGCTGATGGTATTCTGGGTGCTCTTTCGGAATGGTGTTCTAACTCCTGTCTCTTATACACATCTAGATGTGTATAAGAGACAGCCCTTCATTCTGGACTAGTGGTGAGTCTATAAATTTTCTGGCATAAAATTAGTGCCAGCCTCCTCTTAAAATTATTTTTTCTCTACCTGGTTTAAGCTCAGTAGAGCTTGAGTACAATTTCAGAATCTGACTTTTATGCATATGTGTTGTAAAGGTGCTTTCAATAAAGTCTTTGGGGAAATCCTTTTTTTTTTTTTTTTTACTCACCCTTGTCCTGCTCTTTGGAATGGCCCTAGCCCCTGCAAACCTGCAAACCCGCTTAATCATGCCTGTCCATGTATGAAAACTCTGTAGCCCTTTGTTCAGGCCTCAGAGCTTGGAGTGTTAACTCCTCTGGGCCCACTGGTGTAATGAACCTGAGTTCTCCAACTCTCTGAGTGTGGTGCTTGGTTTCTCGAGTACTGGTTTCTGCAGCATTTCTGGAGACCCCAGCGAGATTCCAACCACACCGGCCCCTTGAGCCACCGGACTGGTGGCTCAGCCAGGTCAGAGCAGAGGACCCCGAGACACACAAGGAGGCGTGACAGCTGATGGTATTCTGGGTGCTCTTTCGGAATGGTGTTCTAACTCTCTGGATGGCTGAGCCCTGACCGGACTCATTGAAGGGAGACGAACTCACCAGGAATGGCCACAGGATCAGGTAAAGCCCCGGGGCCAGTCCCAAGTCAGGAGGTCTTAATCCAATGGGTAGAAGAGGAGACTGATCACCTCCTTGGAGCTCCCAGGAAGGGAGCATCAGATAGGGAGACCTGGGGAGTCAGGAAAGGAAAGTATTGTGATAACCTCTGAGTGATTGTGTATGCATGATTGCTGATTGAATGCAGTGAAAGAGAGCTTCACAGTCCATGGCCTTCGGAGACTGAGAGGGTCCAAAACCTGGGGTTCTGTGATGACCTCATAAGACTGGAAGGCTGTGTCAGCCTCTTGGGGATCTGATCCCTCCCTGTGAGGCTGGTCTGGTTTGGGAGTTTGTACTGACCTGCCAATATTAAGAGGAATCTTAAATCTCCCTCAGGAGAGTGGCCAGGTGGAGGAAAAATGAATGTGAATGAGACTCTTGACCAGCACTCCAGCATTAGGGCTGCCAGATGAGACACGGGACTTTACCCTCTTTGTACATGAAAAAATCACACTGCACTGGGGGTCCTCACACAAACAGTTGGGCCATGTCAGTGCCCAGTCGCATCCCTGTCCAAACCACTGGATCCAGTGGTCACGGGACGGCCACCATGCCTCGGAGCGTTAGCTGCCACTGTGATTCTGGCCAGAGACGCAGATAAGCTCGCACTAGGACAAAATGTAAATGTAAAGGTTCCCCATGCTGTTACTGCCCTGCTGAATAGGGAATGCAAGTGGCTGACCAACCCCAGGATGATTCACTATCAAGAACTGCTTTGCAAAAACCCACGGGTCCAACTCGAGACTATGCGGACACTGAAGCCCACCACTTTTTACCTGCAGAAGCAGGAACCCTGATCATAACTGTGAGGAGTTCATAGGTGAGATTTACTCGAGCAGGCTGCCCCTGATGGACATTCCCTTCTAGAACCCAGAAGTGGAACTGTTCACTGACGGAAGCAGTATCATCCAAGATGGGCAGCTTAAAGCAGCTCTGCCATAACAACAACTGATGAGATAGTGAAGGCCGAGGCCTTGCCACAAGGGTGGTCACCACCTCGGGCTAAGCTGTGTGCACTGGGCCAGGCACTAAGGCACGCCGAAGGGAAAGGAGTCAACATCTATACCGAGGCAAGTTATGCCTTTGCTACTTGACATGTACATGGAGCCATTTATAAAGAAAAGGGACTATTGACAGCAGGGGGAAAGGAGATTAAAAAAAAAAAATCTTCAGCTGTTAGAAGCTGCCTGGAAGCCTTCCCAAGTGTCAGTCATCCATTGTAAAGGCCATCAGTGAGGAACTGATCCAATCAGCAATGCGAATCGGTTGGAGACCAGGCAGCCAAGGAGGCGGCGACCCAACCGAGCCCCACAGTGGGCCCCGAGGCAACCTTTAAGGTCCTCTTGGCACCAGAATTGCCTCCATCCCCAAGGTATACCAAGGAAGAAGATCAATGGGTGCTAAATGAGGGACGAATAAAAGGGGGGCTGCTGGAGCTCCCAGATCAAAGGCTCTTTGTCTCCAGCAATATAGAAATCCAGCTGGGAAAACATCATGAGAAAACTCGTTTAGGAAAAACCGTGTTGGACAGTTTACTGGGCCACTATTATTTCATTGCTAAGCTCCCAGCCCTGGGTGTGCAGATCAGTGCTCCCTGTGTGATTTGTGCACAGAATAACGCCAGCCAAAGACCAAGACCCAACCCAGGGGTGCTGACAGTTGGGACACTGCCCTTTGAAGATCTGGAAGTGGACTTTACTGAACTCAAGCCCTATAGGGGCTACAGGTATTTCCTTGTGGTAGTCTACACCTACTCGGGAGGGGCTGAAGCCTACCCCACGTGCACTGGATGGGCACAAGAAGTGGCCAAGGCCCTGTGAAGACACATGATCCCGAGATATGGGCTGCCTCTCTCCATAGGGTCTAATAATGGGCCAGCTTTTGTGTCTCAGATAATGCAAACTTCGTCCTGGACCCTGGGACTCAAATGGAAGCTTCACACCGCTTACAGCCCACAGAGCTCAGGGAAAGTTGAACGCATGAATTGTACCCTCAGGACTACATTAGCTAAACTCTATCAGGAGACCAGTTATCTTGGGTCGACATGTTACCCCCCAGCCTTACTCCAAGCCCGATGCACCCTGAGTCCTTAGGCTATTCTCCCTTTGAGATCTTATATGGGAGAAAAAACCCAGTGATAGGAAAACTCGAGGGAAACCCCCCAAAACTAGCTGACCTGGAGATGTCCCGACACCTCCAGATCCTGGGAAAAGTCTTCTGCCATATCGCCCAAGAAACCTTAGAAAGGATACCCATTCCTTTGGGCAACTGGGTTCATGCCTGTCACCCCGGAGATGAGGTATGGGTTGAAGATTGGAAAAAAGAACCAAGTCAACCAGTTGGGACAGGCCCTCACACGGTTGTCCTGGTAACCCCTACTGCTGTTAAAGTTACAGGCATCATCCCTTGGATCCACCACACCAGAGTCAAGAAGGCAGCGGCTTCCTATGATGAGGACACCCGGAAAACATTTCAGGACCCCGGAAATCCCGTCGAGGTCTGGTTCCAAAAACAACAGCCCTCACCCACCAAAGACGCTGAGCTCTGCTCTAGTCGTTCCAGAAGCTGACTAGTCACGTGCCGTCCATGCACGACTGAAGTTTGAGGATTCTTCAGACTTGCTCCAGCCACACTCTGGCAGCTGGCTAGTCAACACACGGTGGAAGCTTGAGGAACTGGGTATCCAGATACTGATGGATTTTTTTGTCAACCCTGGCCTCTATCCCTGATTGGTAGTGTTGCTGTGCTGTTCACTACAGGACTAGCTTCAGTCACAGCCCAGGACTGGGATTTGGGTCAGAAGCTGCAGTTAGCTGTCTGCTAACTCACTGTAGTGAGAACCTTCATTTTAATTAGATGTTTCTTATGATCAATTCTCCCTACTATCTAAATCGCTCAGAGTATAGCTGACCCTCCTTCACGATAGGCTCAGTGGCTATAGCCATGACAACCCAAAGATGCAGAGAAAAGCTTTTGCTAGTGCTCAGTTACCTGTTACGTGCAGGCTGCTTTGGAGCCTTTTGCTGTCCCTTGCCATAACAGATGGAGCCATTCCTTATCCATCATGCACCTGTCAAATTACAGTCAACCCTTGGAAAATCGCTTACTCAACCATCAGCTAGAACAATGTATAGATAGCCTATCCTAAAGACCGACCACTTACTGCCTTTCTGATCCTGTGATGTATATCCAGGGTCCTGGTGCCAAAAATGTTTCCCAGTTGTGTCCCCCACTGCCGCTATCTTTCCCCCACCAGAGGATCCAAACCCCAGGTGGCATCCCGACACCATGGCATTGCCATCATGCTCCTGGGCCTCCGTCTACCCCTAAATGCCATGTAGCTGTTACAACACAGAACAGCTGTCTGTCTGCCAAATAAATGGAAAAACCTAATGGACAGGGACAATGATGCAGACAAATTGTAGACAAATGAAACCACGGACCAACTTTGCCCTAAGAATCAGCCTCTGCCTGTCGGCAGTATGATGCAGGTTACAGAGTTCACTCCCCCTTAGACCTTCACCTGTACCAGGTTCTCAACACAACTCATCACTTTCTAAATGACGCCAACCCCCAGCTGGCCAGGGATTGCTGGCTTTGCTCATCCGTAGGAGCTCCACAGTATTCAGCTACACCAGTACCATGAAATATTGCAACAGCCATGGGAACTCTTATAGATCCACCCTTACAAGGGCCAGTCTAAAGGGTAATTGAGTTAACACAAAAAGCTCCAGAATGCTTTACAAATGATGGAGGAACTGGACCTGTAGGCAATTTAGCCAGGGACAAATATAATCAAACTGTAAAAGGTGAGTGGCCCCCTCATCTTCGCACAGACACAATATGGTGCCGCCCCCATCAAGGCCTTTTCTTTGTGGGACAGATGCTTACTTATGTCTACCAATCAATGGATGGGTAGCTGCACCTTAACTTTCCTCACTCCCCAGATGAATATTGGCCCTGACAAGCAGACCCCCACCTCACCTCTGATGGCACATACGCGGTCAAAAAGAGCCATCCAGTTTATACTCCTACTAGCTGGTTTGGAAATCTTGGCTGGGATAAGTATTGGAATAGGAGGAATTGCTTTATCAATTACCTTCTACCATACACTATCCAGAGTACATCATGAGAAACGTTGGACTGGAAGAAACACAAGCTGGAATCAAGATTGCCGGGAGAAATATCAATAACCTCAGATATGCAGATGACACCACCCTTATGGCAGAAAGTGAAGAGGTGCTAAAAAGCCTCTTGATGAAAGTGAAAGAGGAGAGCGAAAAAGTTGGCTTAAAGCTCAACATTCAGGAAACGAAGATCATGGCATCTGGTCCCATCACTTCATGGGAAATAGATGG
>SJYT01017001.1:6977-19811 GCA_006410635.1 Cephalophus harveyi
GAAACAGTGTCAGACTTTATTTTGGGGGGCTCCAAAATCACAGCAGATGGTGACTGCAGCCATGAAATTAAAAGACGCTTACTCCTTGGAAGAAAAGTTATGACCAATCTAGATAGCATATTGAAAAGCAGAGACATTAATTTGTCAACAAAGGTCCATCTAATCAAGGCTATGGTTTTCCTGTGGTCACGTATGGATGTGAGAGTTGGACTGTGAAGAAGGCTGAGCGCTGAAGAATTGATGCTTTTGAACTGTGGTGTTGGAGAAGACTCTTGAGAATCCCTTGGACTGCAAGGAGATCCAACCAGTCCATTCTAAACATCAGCCCTGGGTGTTCTTTGGAAAGAATGATGCTAAAGCTGAAACTCCAGTACTTTGGCCACCTGATGCAAAGAGTTGACTCATTGGAAAAGACTCTGATGCTGGGAGGGATTGGGGGCAGGAGGAGAAGGGGACGATCAAGGATAAGATGGCTGGATGGCATCACGAACTCAATGGACATGAGTTTGAGTGAACTCTGGGAGTTTGTGATGGACAGGGAGGTGATTCCCATGAATCACCATGCTGTGATTCATGGGGTCACAAAGAGTGGGACACGACTGAGTGACTGAACTGAACTGAATTGAAGGAGCTCGAAGACCACAGCTGGCCCAGCCTGAACAACGATGTGGGACCTATCCAGGAGAGGACTGGCAGATGGACTTCACCCAGATGCCAGTTTCTCAAGGGTACAAATAACTATTGGTCATGATAGATACATTCACAGGATGGATTGAAGGCTTTCCCACCCAGACTGAGAAGGCTGAGGAGGTAGTAAAAAACTGCTCCATGAAATCAGTCCAAGATTTGGTCTGCCCAGGTCATTACAAAGTGACAATGGGACATCATTTACTTCTAAGGTCACCCAAGGAGTCTCTAATGCATTGGGCATTACTTATTATCTCCATTGTGCCTGGAGACCTCAGTCTTCAGGAAAAGTAGAAAGAGCCAACCAATTCTTAAAATCACTGATAAAAAAGATAACCCAGGAGACTTCCCTGGGATGAAAGGAGGCTTTACCAATAGCCCTCTTCCACACCTGTATTGCCCCTAAGGAACAGGTTGGCCTTAGTCCTTATGAGATGCTATATGGGAGACCTTTTGTTAGGGGAGACCTCTTCCTAGATCCAGAGGTTCAGACCCTCCAGTCTTATACCATGGCCATTGGGCAATTCCAACAGGATATATGCTTGTGGGGCATGAACCAGGACCCAAAAGATTCTAAGGAGTCAGCACTATACTCTCCAGGGACTCAAGTCCTAATTAAAGTCTGGAAAGATGGGTCCCCAAAGGCTCAACTCCAGCCCACATGGAAGGTCCCCTACCCTGTAATACTTTCTACCCCCACAGCAGTCAAGGTACCAGGACATGACTCCTGGATTCACTACTCATGAGTCAAGCTGTGGAAGAAAACAGAAGAGGACACTCAATACACCTGTGAGCCCCTGGGAGATCTCAGATACCTATTCAGGACTACAAATGAGTGCCATTCTAATGAACACCATCAAAATCTGGTTTCTGGGGACAAGATTTCTCAGGATAGCTCTAAACAGCCAACACAACTTGGTAGAGATTGTACTCCAAAACAGACATGAGATAGATCTTCTAATCCCTGAACAAGAAGGGACTTGAGCCATCCTGGCAATGGGAATTTAGAATTGGCTAATGCCCCTACTACTCCTTGTTACATCATACTGCTTACAATTGTTCCATGTATTGTCAACTGTCTAACCTGTTTTGTCTCTGCTCAGGTCAACAAGCTACAACATGCGGTGTCAGTTCAACAAAGATACAAAACTACAGCTGACCATGGAAAATATCACTCACCCTTTGATGGACACTGCTAATGAGGACTCTGAGGCCTGAGACTAGCAAGAGGGGGAGGTCCAATACCCCTCGCCATCCCAATTCAGCAGGAAGCAGCCAGAAAGACCTTGACCCTCCTATTCCCAAAGAATTGGGCCTCCCATCTCTTGAGGGGGGAATGTTAGGTAGTTAGAATAGGAAACAGGAGTCCAAAATGGCGGTGGCTAAAAGGGAAAAGCCTGCGAAAATAGAACAAAGGAAGGTCAAAGTGTTAGGGGAAGCACATTGATTGAAACCGCCCACCCTGGCCAGGCACCACAGTAACCATTTGCATGAGTTGTTTTATGACAGGAGATCCTAATAAGGAATGCAGAACTAATAAGCCACCACCAACTGGAAGAGTTCGGGAAAGGTTGAAAGGAGACACTGCGTGTCCGTCCACTTCCCAGAATCCCTCTCGTTAGCATCCATCTTGGCTGAGAGATACGTGCGCCACCAGGAAAGACTCTGAATTAGAGTGATTGGCCAAAGACCACCCGGAAACTAATCCTATCACCATAAAACTCGAGAATGCGAGCCACGCAGCAGAGCAGTTCTCCTGGGTTCCCTTACCATACTGCTCTCCACCCGGGTGCCCATTCCCAATAAAATCTCTTGCTTTGTCAGCACATGTGTCTCAGACAATTCGTTTCTGAGTGTTAGACAAGAGCCCAGTTTTGGGCCCTGGAAGGGGTCCCCCTTCATCAACAAAAGGAAGGTCTGAGGACTGGAGTGAGGACTTCAGGTAGAACAAACAGCACTTCTGGCTAGCCCAATTTGCATAGGGCAGACCCAGGGGGAGGGAAAAACATATAAAAAGAGGAGCCAAAGGGCTCTCTCTCTCTCCCCACAGTGTGTGCACTTTTTTCTTTCTTTCTCTCTCTCTCTCTTTCACATGCTGGCACGCTCCTCTACTCTCTTTTCTTTGTGTCTTTGGGTTGGCATGCCCTCATACTTTGAGAATGGATTCTCTTGCTATCTTCTAAATAAAATAACAGCTGTAACACTGATTTGTCTAAAATCTATAACATGGTTTGTCCAAGACCCGAGAGCTCTGACGCACCAAGGGCTTTAGTGTCCATCACTCCAAATCTTTGTTGTGACGAGACAGAACCGAGGAGCATACACTCGCCTGATAGTGCCTATGCAGTATTGTCCTCTACAGCATCAGACTTTACTTCTGTCACCAGTCTCATCCACAACTGGGCATTGTTTTCTCTTTGGCCCCATCTCTTTATTCTTTCTGGAGTTATTTCTCCATTCTTCTCCAGTAGCATATTGGGCACCTACAGATCAGGGGAGTTCATCTTTCAGTGTTATACCTTCTTGTCTTATCATACTGTTCTTGGGGTTCTCAAGGCAAGAATACTGAAGTCGTTTGCCATTCCCTTCTCCAATGGACCACATTTTGTCAGAACTCTCCACCATGTCCCATCCATCTTGGGTGGCCCTACATGGCATGCCTCATGATTTCATTGAGTTAGACAAGGCTGTTGAGACGGTAAGAGGCAGGAAAGAAGGTTTAGAGGCCCCAAAGGGACGAAATAGGCTGCAAGTGCAAACATTTTAAAAATCTTTCTTAAGAGGCAGTAGGAAACAAACTACAAGTGTCAGATTTTTTCCCTTCTCTATACAAATTTAAAACGTAGTTTCTTTAAAAATTCTGTGTTGCCATGATGACACCTGGTTCCCCCTGAACTTAACTTTCCTCAAATCTTGAGCTAACCAATGTGTTTTTCTTAAGCTATGTTAATGAACTATGTATTTACCCTAGACTGTCTTTCTTCAAGTCAGTTCCACCTAAGACTCAGAAGGACTTGATAAACCAGTATGTTTTACTCATGCAAATGTTCTCTTAAGCTATGTTAATGAGACTATGTCTGCCTGGAAACCTGCATTTCTTCAAGATTCATGTCAATCATTTTATGGCTGGGGCAACTCACCTTGTGCCAATGTTATCTCAAAATGCATGTTGTGGGTGAGGGGCCTGGTGTCAGTCTCTGAGTTTTGAGACATTTCCTTTCTCTAATTAGCAGACTTCTGCTCCTGCTGCTGCTGCTAAGTCACTTCAGTCGTGTCCGACTCTGTGTGACTCCATAGACGGCAGCCCAACAGGCTCCCCCGTCCCTGGGATTCTCCAGGCAAGAACACTGGAGTGGGTTGCCATTTCCTTCTCCAATGCGTGAAAGTGAAAAGTGAAAGTGAAGCTGCTCAGTTGTGTCCGACCCTCAGCGACCCCATGGCCTGCAGCCTTCCAGGCTCTTCCGTCCATAGGATTTTCCAGGCTAGAGTCCTGGAGTGGGGTGCCATTGCCTTCTCTGAGCAGACTGTTAGTAGCTATATAACATTCCAGCTAAAGACTAGCAGGGGACCACTCTTTCTGCCCCCTTCTGATATCTATGTCAGAAGCTCTCTCTATCTCTTTTATACTTTAATAAAACTTTATTACACAAAGGCTCTGAGTGATCAAGCCTTGTCACTGGCCCTGGATTGAATTTCTCTCCTCTGGAGGCTAGAAATCCTGGTGTTTTTCACGGCTCAGCAACAGCCTTTCACTGAGATCCTCATGATCAGTTTGGTTAGTTTTCTGTGATTGTGATTTTTCATTATGTTTGATTATGGTTTTCATTCTGTTCCTTGTGTTATATAGCAGCTTCCCACTAGCTATCTATTTTACATATTATAGTGGATATATGTCAATGCTACTTTCTCAATTTGTCCTACTTGTACTCCCACTGTGTCTATAAGTTTGTTCTTACGTCTGCATCTCCATTCCTTCCCTGCAAATAGATCCATCAGTAGTATTTTCTAGATTCCATATATATGCATTAATATACAATATGTGTTTTTCTCTTTCTGACTTACTTCACTCTGTAGAATAGGCTCTAACTTTATCCACCTCATTACAAAGGACTCAAATTCTTCCTTTTTATGGCTAATATTTCATTGTACATATGTGCCACATCTTCTTTATCCAAACATCTGTCAATGGACTTCTGAGTTGCCTCCATGTCTATTTATTATATATAGTGCTACAAGTGAACATTGGGGTACATGGTGGTTTTGAATTGTGGTTTTTCTCATGGTATATGTCCAGTAGTGGAATTCCTTGGTCATATGTTAATTTGATTCCTAGTTTTTAAGGAATTTCCATTCTGTTCTCCATAGTGGCCGTATCAGTTTGTATTTCCCAAGAGTGCAGGAGGGTTCCATTTTCTCCACATCCTCTCTAGCACTTATTGTTGGTATGTTTTCTGGTGATAGCCATTTTGATTGGTGTAAGATAATACTGCATTTTAGTTTTAACTTGTATTTCTCTAATAATGAGCAGTGTTGAGCACCTTTTCATGTGTTTATTGGTCATGCTGGGTCCTTGTTGCTACATGTGGGTTTTCTCTAGTTGTGGAAAGCATGGTCTACTGTGTAGTTGTACTTTCTGCCCATTTTTTGATTGGGTTGTTTGTTTTCCTTATACTGAGCTCTATGAGCTGGTTATATATTTTGGAGAATAATCCTTTGTCAGTTGCTTCATTTGCAGTTATTTTCTCCCATTCTCAGGGTGGTCTTTTCATCTTGTTTATAGTTTCCTTGTTTGTGAAAAAGCTTTTAGGCTTCATTAGGTCCCTTTTGTTTATTTTTGTTTTTATTTCCATTATTTTAGGAGATGGATTAAAGAGGCTCTTGATATGATTTATGTCAAGGAGTGTATTGCCTATGTTTAATTCTTAAGAGCTTTGTAGTTTCTGGCCTTACATTTAAGTCTTTCATCCACTTTGAGTTTATTTTCATGTATGGTTAAGAAGTGTTCTAACTTCTTAAGAGTTCATTCTTTTACATAGCTGTCTACATTATCCTAGCACCATTTATTGAAGAGGCTGTTTTTTTCTCCATTGTATATTCTTGCCTCCTTTGTCAAGGATAAGGTGCCCATAAGGTGTGTGAGTTCATTTTGGGCTTTCTATCTTGTTCCATTGGTCTATATTTCTAACTTTGTGCCAGCATCATACTATCTTGATGACTGTAGCTTTGTAGTATAGTCTCAAGTCAGGAAGATTAATTCCTCTAGTTCCGTTTTTCTTTCTCAAGATTGCTTTGGTTTTTGGGCTCCTTTGTGTTTCCATAAAAATTTAAAAAATTTTTGTTCTAGTTCTGTGAAAAATGCCATAGGTAATTTAATATACATTGCATTGACTCTTTAGATTGCTTTGGGTATTATAGTCATTTTCACAATATCAGTTCTTCCAGTCCAAGAACATGGCATATTTCTGCATCTGTTTGTGTCATCTTTGATTTCTTTCAGCTGTTTTGTTTCTTTCATGGTGTTTTATAGTTTTCTGCTTACAGGTATTTTGTCTCTTTAGGTAGGTTTATTTCTAGGTATTTTATTGTTTTTTTTTTTTTGTTACAATGGTGAATGGGATTATTTCCTTAATTTTTCTTTCTGATGTTTTTTTTGTTAATGTATAGGAATGCAGGGGACTTCTGTGTATTAATTTTGTATCCTATGACTTTATTAACTATTCCAAATTCTGTGAAAAATGCCATAGGTAATTTAATATACATTGCATTGACTCTTTAGATTGCTTTGGGTATTATAGTCATTTTCACAATATCAGTTCTTCCAGTCCAAGAACATGGCATATTTCTGCATCTGTTTGTGTCATCTTTGATTTCTTTCAGCTGTTTTGTTTCTTTCATGGTGTTTTATAGTTTTCTGCTTACAGGTATTTTGTCTCTTTAGGTAGGTTTATTTCTAGGTATTTTATTGTTTTTTTTTTTGTTACAATGGTGAATGGGATTATTTCCTTAATTTTTCTTTCTGATGTTTTTTTTGTTAGTGTATAGGAATGCAGGGGACTTCTGTGTATTAATTTTGTATCCTATGACTTTATTAACTATTCCAGATACTAAATAATGATGCTGTTAAAGTGTTGCACATAACATTTCAACAAATTTGGAAAAGTCAGCAGTGGCCACAGGACTGGAAAAGGTCAGTTTTCATTCCAATTCCAGAGAAGGTCAATGCCAAAGAATGTTCAAACTATAGTACAGTTTTGCTCATTTCACACATTAGCAAGGTTATGCTCAAAATCCTTCAAGCTAGGTTTCAGCAGTATGTGAACTGAGAAATTCCAGATGCACAAAGTGTATTTAGAAAAGGCAGAGGAACCAGAGATCAAATTGCCTACATTTGTTGGATCATATAGAAAACAAAGGAATTCCAGAAAAAGATCTACTTCATTGACTATGTGAAAGCCTTTTGACTGTGTGGATCACAGCAAACGGTGGAATATTCTTAATCTGGTGGGAATTCCAGATCACCTTACCGGCTTCCTGAGAAACTTGTTTGTGGGTCAAGAAGCAACAGTTAGAACTGAACATGGAACATTGAACTGGTTAAAAATTGGGAAAGGAGTACATCAAGGCTGATATTGTCACCCTGCTTATTTAGCTTATATGCAGAGTACATCATGTGAAATGCCAGGCTGGATGAATCACAAGCTGGAATCAAGATTGTGTGAGAAATATCAACAACCTCAGAGATGCAGATGATACCACCATAATGGCAGAAAGTGAAGAGGAACTAAAGAAACTCTTGATGGGGTTAAAGAGGAGAGTGCAAAAGCTGGCCTAAAACTCAACATTCAAAAAACTAAGGTCATGGCATCTGCTCCCATCACTTCATGGAAAATAAAAGTGGGTAAAGTGGAAGCAGTTACAAATTTTATTTTCTTAGTCTCCAAAATCACTGTGGACTGTGACTGCAGCTATGAAATTAAAAGAGCTTTCTCATCAGAAGGAAAGCTATGACAAAACTAGACATCTTATTAAAAAGCAGAGATGTTACTCTGCTGACAAAGTTTCATATATTCAAAGCTATGATTTTTCCAGTAGAAACATACAGCTATGAGACTTTGACCATAAAGTAGGATGAGCACCAAAAATTGATGTTTTCAAATTGTGATGTTGGAGAAGATTCTTGAGAGTCTCTGAACTACACTGAGTCAAACCAGTTAATCGTAAAGGAAATTTACCCTGAGTGTTATTTGGAACGACTGATGCTGGAGCTGGAGCTCTAATACTTTGGCCATCTGTTGCAAAGAGCTGACTCATTGGAAAAGACGGTGATGCTGGGGAAAATTGAAGGCAAAAGGCAAAATGGGCAGCAGATAGTGAGATTGTTTGATATCATCACCTACTCAATGTACATGAATTTGAGAAAACACTGGGGGATGGTGAAGGATAGGGAAGCCTGGCCTGCTATAACCTATGGGATCACAAAGAGTTAGATGTAACTTCGCAACTGAACAACAACAATTTTCTTGTGGCATTTTTAGGGATTTCTATGTACAGTATCATGTCATCTGCTAACAGTGAGAGATTTACTTCTATTTTCTAATGTAGATTCCTTTTATTTCTTTTTCTTTTCTGATTTATGTGGCTAGAACTTCCAAAACTATATTGAATAATAGTGGCAAAAGTGGGCAGTCTGTCTTGTTCCTGATTCTAGTAGAATTGCTTTCAGTTTTTCCCTGTTGAGAATAATGTTTACTGTGGGTTTTTCAAATATAGCCTAAACTATGTTGAGGTAGGTTTATTCTATGCCTACTTTCTGGACTTTTTTTGTTTTTTTTTTTATCATAAACGGGCATTGAATTTTGTCAAAAGCTTTCTCTGCATCTACTGAGATCATCATATGGTTTTTATTTTTCAATTTGTTAATATGGTTTATCACATTGATTTATTTGTGTATATTAAAGAATCCTTGTATCCCTGAGATAAATCCCACTTGATCATGGTGTGGAAGTGGAGTGGAGTCACTCAGTTGTGTCTGACTCTTTGCGACCCCATGAACTGTAGCCTACTAGGCTCCTCCATCCATGGGATTTTCCAGGCAATAGTACTGGAGTGGGTTGCCATTTCCTTCTCCAGGGGATCTTCCTGACCCAGGGATCGAACCCAGGTCTCCTGCATTGTAGGCAGACGCTTTACCATCTGAGCCACCAGGGAAGTCCTAGTGGACTTGGTGTATGACCCTTTAAGTGTGTTATTGAAATCTATTTGCTAGAATTTTGCTGAGGAATTTTGCATCTTGGTTCAGCAATGATATTGGCCTGTAATTTTCTTTTTGTGTTATCTTTGTCTGGTTTTGGTATCAGGGTGATCATGGCCTTGTAGAATGAGTTTGGGTATGTTCCTCCATCTGCAATTTTCGGGAGGAGTTTGAGCAGGATAGGTGTTAGCTCTTTGCTAAACGTTTGATTGACTTCATCTGTGAAGCCATCTGGTCCTGGGCTTTTGTTTGTTGAAAGATTCTTGATCACAGCTTTGAGTGCTTCTGATTGGTCTGTTCATATTTTCTCTCTCTCCTTGCTTCACTCATGGTAAGTTGTACTTTTCTAAGAATTTGTCCATTTCTTCCAGATTGTCCATTTTATTTGGATATAGTTGCTCATAGTAGTCTCTTATGATCCTTTGTATTTCTGCTTTGTCAGTTGTAACTTCTTTTTCATTTCTAATTTAATTGATTGAGTCTTATCCTTCTTTTCCTTGATGAGTCTGGCTAATGGTTTGTCAACTTTGTTTATCTTATCAAAGAACCAGCTTTTAGTTTTATTGATCTTTGCTGTTGTTTCATTCATTTGTTTTTGCTCCAATATTTATTTCTTTCCTTCTACTAACTTAAGGATTTTTTTTTTCTTTTTCTAGTTGCTTTAAGTGTAAGGTTAAGTTGTTTATTTAATGTTTTTCTCATTTCTTGAGGTAAGCTTGGATTGCTATAAATTTCCCTGTAGGCACTGCATCCCATAGGTTTGGAGTTGTTGTGTTTTCACTGTCATTTTTGTTTCTAGGTATTTTTTTTTTTTTAATTTCAACTTGATTTCTTCAGTGACCTCTTGGTTATTTAGAAGCACATTGTTTATCCTCCATGTGTCTGTGTTTTTTATGGTGATTTTAAAATAATTTATATCTAATCATATTGTTGTCATCAGAAAAAATGCTGGATACAATTTCTATTTTATTAAATTTAGCAAGTCTTGATTTGTGACCCAAGATATGGTCTACTCTGGAGACTGTTCCATATGTACTTGAAAAAAAAAAGTGTATTCTACTGTTTTTAGTTGGAATGTTCTATAGATATCAGTTAGGTCCATCTGGTCCAACGTGTCATTTAAGGTTTGTGTTTTCTTATTAATTTTCTCTTTGGATGATCTGTCCATTGTTGTGAGTTGAGCGTTGAAGTCCCCCACTTTTATCGTGTTATTGTTGATTTCCCCTTTTATAGTTGTCAGCATTTGCCTTGTGTATAGAAGTGCTCCTATATTGGGTTCATATATATTTATAATTGTTATTTCTTCTTCTTGGATTGATCACTTTATCATTCACATCTCATCCTCGGTCGTCCCCTTCTCCTCCTGCCCCCAATCCCTCCCAGCATCAGAGTCTTTTCCAATGAGTCAACTCTTCACATGAGGTGGCCAAAGTACTGGAGTTTCAGCTTTAGCATCATTCCTTCCAAAGAAATCCCAAGGTTGATCTCCTTCAGAATGGACTGGTTGGATCTCCTTGCAGTCCAAGGGGCTCTCAAGAGTCTTCTCCAACACCACAGTTCAAAAGCATCAATTCTTTGGCGCTCAGCCTTCTTCACAGTCCAACTCTCACATCCATACATGACCACAGGAAAAACCATAGCCTTGACTAGACGGACCTTAGTCGGCAAAGTAACGTCTCTGCTTTTGAAAATGCTATCATTATGTACTATCATTCTTTGTCTCTTGTAAAGGTCTTTGTATTAAAGTATTTTTTATCTGATGTGAGTATTGCTACTTCTGCTTTTTTTGATTTCCATTTGCATGGAATATCTTTTCTTCATCCCCTCACTTTCAGTCAGTATGTGTTCCTAGGCCTGAAATAGGACTCCTGTAGACAGCATATATAGGGGTCTTGTTTTTTGTATCCATTCAGCCAGTCTGTGTCTTTAGCTTAGAGCATTTAACCTATTTGCATTTAATGTAATTATTGATATGTTTGGTTCTATTATCATTTACTTTATTGTTTTGGGTTTGTTTTGTAGGTGATTTCTTTCTTTTATGTTTCCTGTCTAGAGAAGTTCCTTTAGCACTTGTTGTAAAGTTGGTTTGGCGGTGTTTTTGTTCTCTTAACTTTTTTGCTTGTCTGTTAAGCTTTTGATTTCTTCTTCAAATCTGAATGAATTCCTTGCTGGAAGAGTAATCTTGGTTGTAGGTTTTGCACTTTTGTCATTTTAAGTATGTCCTGCCATTCTCTTCTGGCCTGCAGAGCTTCTGCTAAAGATCAGCTGTTAACTTTATAGGGATTCCCTTTTATGTTATTTGTTGCTTTTCCCTTGCTGCTTTTAATACTTTTTGCTTGTGTCTAATTTTTTTTTGTTTGATTAATATTTTCTTGACATGTTTCTCTTTGTGTTTATCTTGTATGGGATTCTATGGGCTTCCTGGTCTTGGCAGGTTATTTCCTTTCCCATATATGGAAGTTTTGGATTATAATCTCCTCAAACATTTTCCTATATACTTTCTTTTTCTCTTCTTCTCTCACCCCTTTGATTTGAATGTTGGTGCACTTAATGTCCCATAGGTCTCTGAGACTGACCTCATTACTTTTTATTCTTTTTCTTTATTGTGTTCTGCTTCAGTTTTTTCCACCATTCTATCTTCCAGCTCACTTATTTGTTTTTTTGCCTCAGTTATTCTGCTATTAGTTCCCTCTAATGTATTTTTTTTTATTTTGGTTATTGTGTTGTTCATTGCTGATTGTCTGTTCTTTATTTCTTCTAGGTCTTTGTTAAACATTTCTTGTATCTTCTCAATATATGTCTCTATTCTATTTATCTGTGCCTCCATTTTATTTCTGAGACTTTGGATCATGTTTGCTATCATTACTCTGAATTCTTTTTCAGGTAGATTGCCTATTTGCTCTTCATTTGTTTAGTTTTATGTGTGTGTGTTTTTTTTTTTTTTAACCATTCTCCTTTATCTGCTGCATGTTTTTCTGTCTTTTCATTTTGTTTAATTTACTGTGTTTGTTGTCTCTGTTCCACAGGTTGCAAGGCCATAGTTCCTCTTACTTTTGGAGTTTGCTCACAGTAGATGAGATTGGACCTATGCCTTGTGAAGATTTCCTTGGGCAGGGATGGTGCCTCTGTTCAGGAGGGTGGAACTGGATCTTGTGTCTCTGAAAGACAATGCTGCACCTAGTTGTGTGTTATGGGGATGACTGTGAGCTTGGTATGGCTTTGGGCAGCCTGTCTCCTAGTGAATAGGATTGTGGCCTGTTATACTACTTGTTTGGTGTGTTGTGTGTGGCACTGGAGTCTGCTGGCCTTTCAGTGGGATTAGTCTTAGTGCCAGGCTGTACAGGATTCTAGAAAGATGTAGGCAGTGACCTGCTCCAGCCTACAGCTTGGTGGCCCACCAGTGAGGTTGGAGACTGCAGCTGCGGTGTGTCCCACATCTGGTTACACAGAGTTAGAAGGTCTCTGGGACAGTGATCTCTTGCCTCTCTGGAAGGCCCAGGATTTCCCCTGGACTCTCTCAGTTGTGTTGTACTAGCCCCCTCAGACTGTCTTCACAGCCATTAACTCCAGTCCTCTCCCTGGAGTCTGACCCTCAAATCCTGAGCCTCACTCTGCAGGTGGTGAGGCTCTCATGCTGAGGTGGGCATGCAGAACAACATCTCAGCCTGGGAAGTGCCAGTCGGTGCTGATCTCTGTGCTGAATTCTCTCCTCTTTGCCTTCTTTGCACTTGTTGCTACACTCCCTTCTGAGGTTCTGAAACTCCCCATATCCCTGCCCTTGAGGAAGTTTCCAAGTGTGCAGAAAATTTTCTTCCTTCACAGCTCCTCCCCACTCCGCCCTCCACAGGGTGCAGATCCTATCCTGATTCCTTTGTCTGTTTTTTTTTTTTTTTTTT
>SJYT01017001.1:26222-65008 GCA_006410635.1 Cephalophus harveyi
CTCATGCGAAGAGTTGACTCATTGGAAAAGACTCTGATGCTGGGAGGGATTGGGGGAAGGAGGAGAAGGGGACAACCGAGGGTGGGATGGCTGGATGGCATCACGGACTCGATGGACGTGAGTCTGAGTGACCTCTGGGAAATGGTGATGAACAGGGAAGCCTGGCGTGCTGCGATTCATGGGGTCGCAGAGTCGGACACGACTGAGCGACTGAACTGAACTGAACTGAACTGAGGTTTGTCATAACTTTTCTTCCAAGGAGCAAGTATCTTTTAATTTCATGACTGCAGTCACCATCTGCAGTGACTTTGGAGTCCAAGAAAATGAAATCTGACACTGTTTCCACTTTTTCCCCATCTATCTGCCATAAAGTGAAGGAACCAGATGCCATAATCTTCAGTTTTTGAATGTAGTCCATTTGTTTTCATTGCAAATATACTACAACTCAGCAATGAAAAGGAAAGAACTATTGATAAATATAATAGCATGAATACAAAAGTATTATATGACTGGAAGAAGCCAGTAAGAAAAGAGTATGTATTATACGATTCCATTTGTATGAAGTTCAAAAGCTAATTAATGGAATAGAAAGCAGAATGGTGGCTGCCACAAGGCAGCACAAGTGTTACTGGAAGGACCACGAAGGAACTTTCTTGGATAATGGAAATATTCTACATCTTGCAAGAGAGTATTGGTTACTTCAGTGTCCAATAGGCTTTTTAGGACCATTGATTCCTCATCTTGCATTGCTCGTATTCTATATGACACACTTAGGTTCTACTTTCTACCTTCTAGCTGTCACCTTTCTTGATACTTTTCATAATGGAAAACTATAATGGGTTGTGAAGGAAGTGCTGCACAACACATGGACAGCTCACTGTGAGCCCTGGCATGATGGTAAACAACATACAGTCCAGAAGTGTGATTGTGGGATAGGACCTTCCAAGCTTAGAGTTCTCCTAGAAGGTTAGAAGTCTCCTAAGCAAATAAGGGAATTTGGGTCTGCTCTTTGTGAGAGAACTTGACACTTCAAATAGAAATCTCTTTCAAGGACTCATTATTGATTTAATGAAAACAAACTAATATAGGCATACATTTTTTTAAATTATAATTTTAAATAAGTAAAAATCCTAAAGATCAGTATGTGGATATATGGCCTCCCAAAGATGTTTAAGTCCTAATCCTTGGAGCCTGAGAATATGTGACCTTACATAGTAAAGGACCTTACATAGAAATTTTGTATGGACCTTACTTAGTAAAGGACTTTACATAGAAACATAGTAAAGGACCTTTCATAGTAAAGGACCCTACATAGAAACTTTGTGTACGTGATTGAGTTAAGGATCTTGAGATGGTGAGAATATTTTGGGTTATTGGGTGGGTCCAGGTAATCATGGGGTCCTTATAAGTGAAAGGAGGCAGGAGAGGCAGAGAAGGAGATGTGACAATGAAAGAAGAATCAGTTTGGTGCACTATGAAAAAGATTTGACTAGCTGTCGCTGACTTTTAAGATAGCAGGAATGCCATGAAACAAGGAAGGTGGGTAGCCTCTAGAAAGTGGAAAAGACCAAGAAAACTAGAGACTCCACAAAGGAACACAACCCTTCCCACACCTTAATTTTAGTTCAGTGAGGACCATTCCAGCTTTATCATCTCCAGAACCATATCACAGTAAACTTGTGTTGTTTTAGGTCAGTAAGTTGTTGCAGTTTGTTACACAGCAATAGAAAACTAGTTAGTATATTAGCATACGTTTTCATCCAGGGGTCAAGTGGAATAGGCACACAAGAGGGCTGAGTGCCAGGGATCCTGAATTCTATTCTTATCAACTAGCTGAGTAATCATGGACAATTATTCTGCTCAGGTCTCTGAGCTCTGATCCTCTTCTGTAAAATAGGGAAGATGGCAGCTCATCTTTAAATTATTTATTTAAAATATGTGTTGATCACTACCCTGAGTGGAGAGAGGCATCAGATTGGGGGAAATGTCTGGGCTTTGGAGTTAGTCAGACCTGTATTTGTATCCTAGCTCTTTTATTTACTGGCTTAAATCTTGGGCAAGTCATTTAACCTCTTTGAGCCTTTTCTTCAATTGTAAAATGAGAAGGATAATCATGCCTATTATCTCAGAGGACTGTTAAACTGGTCAACACAGCTTAAGCTCTTAGAACAAGTCCTGGCATATAGCAAGTGCTCAGCACTTTGTCATGTTTCATTATCTCTGAGACCTTAGGTAGAGTTATCATATAAAGATGGGCTTTTGTTTACTTACAATGTGGTTGTACTCTAAGAAATACATACTTCATAGATTCCCATGAAGATTAGACAATGGTACCTGACATTTAGTAAGCATTAAAAACAAAACAAAACAAAACCTGGTGCCTGACACTTAGTAAGCATTAACAACAACAACAACAACAAAAACCAAAACACCTCCCTTTTGGATAATGTGGGGGAATTCCTTAGAAACCTGGAAGGGAATTGTGCAGTGGTTCAGTATTCAGGTTTTGGAGAAACACTTGGATTTGAATCTCACATATACTCTGTGACTTTGGGTAAGGTACTTAATTTCTCTGAGCCTCAGCATTCTTGCCTCAGTAGTTTCACCTTCAAGATTAAAATTTAGAATGCAAAGGGCTCAGCATGGTGCCTAACACATAGTAAATACTTATTAAAAGGTAGAAGGACATTATCTGATTTTAGAGGTGAACTTTAAGATCAAAAGCATGCCTTATATGTAGTTGATGCTCAATAAATTTCTGATGAATTTATTTAACTCTAGAAAATAATCTTTTTTGGGTGGATTTTCATCCTGAGGGCTTATTTTGTCCTTTTTTTTTTTTAAAGAAGAATAGTTCTTTTATTTACTTGGCTGAGTCAGGACTTAGTTGTGGCATGCAGGATCTTTGTGGAGTGCAGGCTCTTTGGTGCAGCACGTGGGCTCCAGAGAGGGTGGGCTTAGTAGCCCTGTGGCATGTGGGATCGTAGTTTGATGACCAGGGATTAAACCGGAGTCCTTGCATTGGAAGGTGGATTCTTAATCAGTGGGCTGCCATGGAATTACCCTCATTTGGTCTTTTAAAATAAATTTTACTTTTATTAACACAAATGATTCATTACTGTTATGAAAATGGATAAAGTAAAGATAAGAATAAGGGAATCACAAAAAATTGCCCCACATCCTACCAACCAGAGATATCATCAATAATTTGAAGAATAGTTTTCTAGATTTTTATGTATATGGATGTATGATTAAAGTTTGCACACACGCATGCATGCATGTATAGTTATTCAGTTGTGTCTGACTCTTTGTGACCTATTGGACTATAGCCCACCAGGCTTCTCAGTCTATGGGATTCTCCTCCAGGGGATCTTCCAAGGATTGAACCCAAGTTTCCTGTGGCTCCTGCATTGCAGGTGGATTCTTTACCTCTGATCAACCTAGGAAGCCCATGAAACTACATAGTACATAGTTACATAGTACAATTTAAATTTTCTTTTTTGTTTTCCACTAAACAAGATGTCATAGATCTTTCTAAGGTAGAGAATATTGATATTCCTAAGAGGTGAAGCAGAAGAGATTAAGAAGAGGTGACAAGAATACACAGAAGTACCAAAAAGGTCTTAATAACCTGGATAACCAAGATGGCTAGAGCCAAACATTCTGGAGTGTGAAGTCAAGTGGGCCTAAGGAAGCATTACTACAAACAAAGTAGTGGAAGTGATGGAATTCTAGCTGAGCTATTGCAAATCCTAAAAGATGATGCTGTGAAAGTGCTGCACTCAATATGCCAGCAATTTGGAAAACTCAGCAGTGGCCACAGAACTGTAAAAGGTCAGTTTTCATTCTAATTTCAAAGAAGGGCAATGCCAAAGAAGGTCCAAACAACCACACAATGGAAGCCATTTCACATGCTAGCAAGGTCAAGCTCAAAATCCTTCAAGCTAAGCTTCAACAATATGTGAACCAAGAACTTCCAGATGTTCAAGCTGGATTTAGAAAAGGCAGAGGAACCAGAGATCAAATTGCCAACATCCGTTGAACCATAGGAAATGTAAGGAAATTCCAGAAAAACATCTGCTTCCACTTCATTGGCTACACTAATACATTTGACTGTGTGGATCACAACAAACTGTGGAAAATTCTTCAAGAGATGGGAATACCAAACACCTTACTTGCCTCCTGAGAAACCTGTATGCAGGTCAAGAAGCAACAGTTAGAACTGGTCATGGAACAAAGAACTGGTTCCAAACTGGGGGAGGAGTACATCAAGGCTGTATAGTATAACCTTGCTTATTTAACTTACATGCAGAGTACATCATGCATAATGCTGGGCTGGATGAAGCTCAAGCTGGAATCAAGACTGCCGGGAGAAATAGCAATAACCTCAGATATGCAGATGACACCACCCTTATGGCAGAAAGCAAAGAAGAACTAAAGAGCCTCTTGATGAAAGTGAAAGAGGAGAGTGAAAAAGCTGGCTTAAAACTCAACATTCAAAAAGCAAAGATCATGGCATCTGGTCTCATCATTTCAGGGTAAATAGATGGGGAAACAATGGAGAAACAGTGACAGATTTTATTTTCTTGGGCTCCAAAATCACTGCAGATGGTGACCACAGCCATGAAATTAAAAGATGCTTGTTCCTTGGAGGAAAAGCTATGATAAACCTAGACAGGTTATTAAAAAGGAGAGACATCACTTTGCTGACAAAGGTCCATATAGTCAAGGCTGTGATTTCTCCAGTAGTCAAGTATGGATATGAGAATTGGACTATAAAGAAGGGTGAGCACCGAAGAACTGATGCTTTCAAACTGTGGCATTGGAGAAGACTCTTGAGAGATCCTTGGACAGCAAGGAGATCAAACCAGTCAATCCTAAAGGAAATCAACCCTGAATATTCATTGGAAGGACTGCTGCTGAAGCTAAAGCTTCAATACTTTAGCCACCTGATGTGAAGAGCCAACTCATTGGAAAAGACACTGATGCCAGGAAAGACTGAGGGCAGGAGAAGGGGACAACAGAAGATGAGATGGTTGGATAGCATCATTTGCTCATTGGACATAAGCCTGAGCAAACTCCGGGAGACAGTGAAGGACAGGGAAGCCTGCCATGCTGCAGTCCATAGGATCAGGAAGAGCTGGACACCATTGAGAAACTGAACAAGAGTTGAACAGTGCTTGAATGAATAACGTGAGACCTGGTAAATCAGAGAGCTGAACACTAGATGGCGACGTTTAAATGAAAATTTCAGAAAATAAATACTGGAGGTACACAGAAACAAGAGACCTATGGGACTTTGTTCAATTGAATCCTGTTACTGACATCCTGATAATGAATAACTGGTGAGTGGGTATTTATCTGATTAAGAATGTATTACTTTGGAGGCTCCACATTCCCCCGAGTTACTCTGTAGACATCAAGCTTCTACGATTCTTAAAGATTTATAAGACTGCATTTAGATTTCTTTTACCATCCGTTTGGTCAAACCGAAAATCTGCCTTCTGTAGAAGGAATAATCTATTTGCCATTTCTTTTTCACTCTCTCCCAACCCCTATTCCAGACACAATAGATGGATTTACAGTCTTGCCTGCTTCCCAACCCCCCAAGCCAGCTTAATTCTTGCTCCATGGCAGTTAGGCAAGAACTAACACCCTCTGAAACTCCAGTACTTTGGCCACCTCATGCGAAGAGTTGACTCATTGGAAAAGACTCTGATGCTGGGAGGGATTGGGGGTAGGAGGAGAAGGGGACGACCGAGGATGAGATGGCTGGATGTCATCACGGACTCGATGGACGTGAGTCTGAGTGGACTCCGAGAGATGGTGATGAACAGGGAGGCCTGGCGTGCTGCGATTCATGGGGTCGCAAAGAGTCAGACACGACTGAGCGACTGAACTGAACTGAACTGAACACCCTCTAGCCCAGGGTACTCTGGATGATCCTTTAGTTTGAGATTCTAAACTGATTCTATCAGAGACCTTGATCAGACTCTCCTGGGAATTTTTATTCCCCATAGCAGATTTGTCTGTGAGGAGATAACAGATCAATCCACACCTTCCAAATCCCAGCCTTCCTTAGGTTTCTTTTGCTTTGTTTTGTTAAATATGAGTAATAACAACACCTGGCTCCATTTTGGGGTATTAAATTCATAACCATATGTGTGCTTAAGGCCCTCCCAGCCCAACCCATGAAAAATGAGAAAAAATATTCTGAAAGAATTTGATAATTTCTATTTTTAAGTTCATGTCAATGTTTGGCAAAAACCACTACAATATTGTAAAGTAATTAGCCTCCAAACAAAATAAATTAATTTTAAAAAGTTGCTGTCACAGGAAAAATCAGGATATTACGGATTTCTTTATATAATATTTTGTGGTTTACTTTGTTTTTATCTTCCACCACAGTGACTTCTCAAGCCACTCGTACGAGCTTAGTACCATAAAAATACTCTGTGATTCAGGGCACGGGGCATTTTTGGAGTAAGAGTTCTGCCTAACTTCATGGTCTATTCTAATACTGATTTGTGGATGCAAGTTTCATCTTACAGGAAGTAGCACAAGGGGAAGATATGTATTGTTGTTCACACAGACTCTATGGAGAGATACAAGTGACCCTTTCTCTGGAAGCTAATCCTTTTGAAGAGAATGTCTGTCTTAATTTCAGTGACTGAATAGGGAAAGCTTGTGGGGATGTTTTGGGAAAGGACATTATTGAAGGATTAAAGGCAATCTAGCTCTTTTCTTGGGCATAAGCAATCAAAAAGAGAACTAACTAGTGACCTAAACAATGTCAATTTGGTAACATTAGATTCAATTTAATTCAATTCAATATATTTTGATTCAATTAACAGCTTTTGAGTAACTACTGTTTGTGAAAAATGAAGAAACGAATGTGACTTCATCCTTACCTTCAGGAGGTACAATCTAGAATAGATAAATATATATACAATTCCCTCCTCTTCTGTAGTACAATAAGCCCAGGGACTTTGCAAATCTTGTTCATCACTGTTTATTCTGGGCCTGGAACTTGGAGGAATTCATTACTGTTTTGGGATGAATAAACACATAATCCCTAGAAGGCAGAATGTGACAACTGCTATTAATGAGTGATGTTGGAATGCAAAGGGGCAAAAAGTAAAGCCACTTAAAAGGAAAAAAAGGGAGGGTGCTGTTTTTTAGCAGAGCTTCTGAGGGATGGGTGGAATTTCGATGAGGGGAAGGAGGATGATAGAGATTGATCTCTTGTCTAAGAGAAAACATGATGAGCACAGGCAAGGCGGTAGAGAGAGGCAAGGGGAAGAAAAACTTCAAAACAAAAGAAAAGTACATATAGGCCTGCGGCAGGCTCTGCTTTAAGCACTTTAAAAGCATCAGCTAATTTAATTCAAAATATCTCTATGAGATATATGCTATTGTTGTTGTTCAGTTACTGAATTGTGTCTGACTCTTTGCAACCCCTGGACTGCAGCATACCAGGCTTCCCTATCCTTCACCATTTCCCAGAGTTTGCTCAAACTCATGTCCATTGAGTAAGTGATGTCATCCAACAATCTCATCATTCAAAATATCTCTATGAGATATATGCTATTGTTGTTGTTCAGTTACTGAATTGTGTCTGACTCTTTGCAACCCCTGGACTGCAGCATACCAGGCTTCCCTATCCTTCACCATTTCCCAGAGTTTGCTCAAACTCATGTCCATTGAGTAAGTGATGTCATCCAACAATCTCATCCTCTGTTGCCCTTTCTCCTCCTGTCCTCAATCTTTCCCAGCACCAGAATCTTTTCCAATGAATTGGCTTTTCACATCAGGTGGCCAAAGTATTGGAGCTTCAGCTTCAGCATTAATGAATATTCAGGATTGTCCGATATCCAATGAATATTCAGGGTTGATTTCCTTTAGGATTCACTGGTTTGATCTCCTTCCAGTCTAAGGGTCTCTCAAGAGCCTTTTCCAGCACCACAATTCAAAAGCATCAATTCTTTGGTGTTCAGTCTTCTTTATGGTCCAACTCTCACTTCTGTACATAACTACTGGAAAAACCATAGCTTTGATTACATGGACCTTTGTTAGCAAAATGATGTGCTATAATTATCTGCTGGAGTCCAGCTCCAGCAGCCAGGGAATCAGCCTGAAGGGATGATGTCAGTGGTGTCAGCGGTGGTGTCAGTGGAGAATGATGTAGCCTCTGACTCAAGGTGCGGGACTGCATGTTTATTTCAAGCTTCAGGTTTTCTTTCATACTTCGACAAAAGCATTAAGTCAGAGGTTTGACATTTTAAGTTCCCCCCACCCAGATTTATTGTTTCCAGAAATCACTGTTGCCCTTCAAACAGAGTTCCAGCTTCAGCAATTCTCTCAGAATCAGCTTTACTATCTACTATCTACTTCTTATGTGTCCTATACTTAACTTGTGATTACATTGTAACTCATACCACATTCCTCAGTTTATTTCTTATCTTTCTAAATCCTGTTTGCCCTTAGTATCTTAAGATCATTATCTCCTAAAAAGGCTTCTAGCTATTAATATTGCTAAAATTCCTAATCTCTATAAGCTATAGTAAAATATGCTAACACTACAACATTCCTTAAAATTTTAGCTTCTAACTATTCTTAATTATTCCTAAACCCTAAATTCAGCACACTTCTTTTGCCATAAACATTTCCCTCACAAACAGGTCTCAGATAACAATCCTTCCCAAGGCCGCAAGCTGTAGCCTATGTGCTCATCCTAGAACATTCTTTGTAAAGATCCTTGAACAAATATCAATGGTTACTTTATAGATTATTTTCTGGGTACAACTGCAGAAGGCTTTGTGCTTTCTCATGCTTCTCTCAAGAACAATAAGCACCTTAACATTCTTTCCAGCCAACTCAACCGAAGAAAGGAAAGAACAAGTCAGAATCACAAAACCTAACTCCTTCATCCTGAGACTGTGCCTGTGGGATGAGGAGAGGGGTTGGGGCCATGCCTCCATTTTGTCAGTAATGCCTAATGTGGCTCCCAACAATTATCCTCATTTAATAAATGAGGAAACTGAGGCACTGAAAGGTCAAGTAATGTCCAAGGCCACACAATCATTAAGTGACAACCAGCTTTCAAACTCAGGCAATTAATCTCCAGAGATTGTGTGAACCAACGATGGGGGATTGCAAAAATGGGGGCAGATTACTTTTCTCTCTGTGTCCAAGGCCTTGGATGTGACTTCGTGGTTCTGCCCATCAAGAAGTGGAGTGTACTTTTCCAGCCCTTGAGTTTGTACTGATTTTATAACTTGCTTTGGTTGGTCACATGCAACCGAAGAAACACTGTGCCAGTTCCAAGCCTAGACCACACATACTTCTGCTTTCACTGTAGAGACTTTCTTGCTGCCAAGTGAATAAGCTGGAGGTAGCCTATTGGTCAATGAGAAACATGTGGCCCAGTGTTCTGTTCTTTCTCTCTTTCTTGCACTTGCTGGCCCAGAAAAATGTGCCTCTCTGTTTTCTAGGGTAGGCTTGTGCTGTTCTGCAGAGCTGTTGGATCTGGCATTACCTTTTTAATTCCCAGCACTTTAATTCCCAATACACCTTTATTCTAGCTGACAGTAGCCAATTCCAAGAACTCAGCTGAGTCCAGCCCAGATTACCAACTTACAAAATCATCAGCTAAATAGACTATGGTTTGTTGAAAACAAACAAACAGGCTCCAAGTGGAATCACTTATATTAAGCTCTGTGTCATCAACAGAGACTTCACTTATAGTTTCAACTTTTCCAGAAATGGAATCTTAATCAGGAGTTGCCTGACCAGCACTAGTTGGGTAATCTTCCTAATAAAACCCTGCAGTGACATCACCATAATCAATATGATTTTTGCCTACTATATCTACCTTGTTCCTGCTTCCTTCTGAATAGAGAAGTCTTTCATTTTGCACAGTTCCTCGGTTCTTTGCCATCTGCTAGAGTGGATGCTGCCTGATCATGAATCATTGAATAAGGCCAATGAGATCTTTAAAATTTATTCAGTTGATTTTTTAAAAACAGATTGTCCTCAGCCCCCAAGATTTGGGATAGTTCATTAAGCAGCAAGGGCTAACACTATGCTGCTTTTAAATTACTCTCTATTTACTTTGTACAAGACATTTCACAGAAAGTTTTGCATGTTATCTTGCATGAGATGGGACAAAAAATCAGAGGTTATAGAAAGTTAACTTACTGATTATCAAATGGCTAGTAGATGGAAGAAACAGAATTATTGTATATAAAGTTTCAAAAATAAAAGATCAAATGAGACTTTAGTGCTGATAAGGAGAAGAAGCTACTTTTGGCTTTAGACATAATAGTGGATTAGCAGGACAGTTGGCTCTTTTTATTACTGAATCATAGTCATATCACAGAAATGAGAGAAAAGCACTGGAATTCGAAGTAGTGGAGCAAAATCCATGAGAAGCCCATATAAAATCCTTGGGGAAATATAAGGTGATTACAATCTGATAAGGGAAGAAAGACTTCTTCCCATACCAGGTGTTGGAGAAGACTGTTGAGAGTCCCTTAGACACCAAGGAGATCAAATCAGTCAATTCTAAAGGAAATCAACTCTGAATATTCACTGGAAGGAGTGGTGCTGAAGTTGAAGTTCCAGTACTTTGGGCACCTGATGCAAAGAGCTCACTCTTTGGAAAAGACCCTGATGCTGGGAAGTATTGAGGGCAAGAGGAGAAGGGGATGACAGTGGATGAGGTTGTTGGATGGCACCACTGACTCAATGGACAGGAGTTTGAGCAAACTCTGGGAGATAGTGAAGGACAGGGAAGCCTGGTGTCCTGCAGTCCCTGGGGCCACAAAGAGTCAGACATGACTTAGAGACTGAACAACAACAACAATGGGAAGGAAAGCTCAGCATGGGATAGAAGAGCATGCTCCAGTAGGACAAGGGAGAGAAATTTTGATCCATTGCCCACAGTGGATCATTGAAGGCTCTTTTGTAATGTAAAACAGAAATGTGGCAGCTCTAGTTCAGGACTTCAAGGGTCAGCAGGGTGACTGGCTGGTGAGGAGCAGGTAACAATGATGCAGACAGAGTATTGAGTCTCTGTATTCCCTACTCTCTCCCATCTCCTTCTAAAAGAACAAACAAACAAACAAACAAAAAAACACACAGTTTTTCTATACTACTGTATTAATTTATACTCATGCTTTACTTATAATCCTATCTACCCTAGAACTAGCATCAGATCCTACAAGCTAAAGGGCTCAATCCCTACAAGACTTCCCTCATGCTCCATCAGATGTCAGTCACAAACCCCAGATTGTCACTTGTGCATTTGAATGACCAGCTATGAAATGGGGGTTCCCTTAACAGCAACAGTCTACTCAGGTTCGATAATTTGTTTGAATGGCTCACAAAACTCAGGAAAACAGATTACATTCTAGATTACTGATTTATTATACAAGGATACAACTCAGGGATGGTCAGATGTAAGAGGTGCATAAGACAAGGTTTTGTAGGAAGAGGCATGGCAATTTCATTGCCTACTCAAGGTGGCCTCAGCACTTCCACATGTTCTCCAACCCAAAAGCTCTCTGAACTTTGGTTACAGTATGTGAGGAGGCGTCATTATGTAGGAATGAGCGACTAAACCATTTGCCATTGGTGAGTGAACTCAATTTCCATACCCTTCCCCTTCTCCCATAGGTCAAAAAATGGGGTTGAATGTTCTAGCCTTCTGATCACTGGTTGGTTCTTCAGACAATCAGTCCCCAACTTCCAAGAGTCATCTCATTAAGATAAACTCAGGTGTGGCTAAAAACGGGTTTGTTATGAATAACAGAAGACATTTCTTTCTCTTTAGTCAGTCTTTTCATTCAAGAAATTCCAAGAATTTTAAGAGCTTGTGCAAAGAAGGATAAAGACTGAATATGTATTTCTTATTATATATCACAATATCACATGTTTAGGACTGAACAATGACAATGCAGAGAGAAAAAAATCTTCCAGGGGAGATTTTTGAGGAGTTTATGTAGCATCTCTAACAACCTAGAGATTATGGCAGGGTCACCTGGTGAAGGTACAAAGAGTGAATTAGCTCCTCCCCCCAACTCCCCAGGAATAGTACTAGCAAGAGTTTGGGCCACAGCTCCTCACTCTGGGTACATCACCAAAGGAAAATGAACTCAGAAGCAAAAATATCGAGATAATGGGAGTCCAGTCCATTTGAAAGAACACCACTGAAATTGAAACAGGAGGGAAGAAAGCTTGAATAACCTTTAAAAGAATGTCAGAGCTGTAGGACATGAAAAAACCTGGTTAGAATCAACTGGTTCCAAAATGGCAGAAAACTCAACTTCCAATAGACCTTGAGCCTCTTTATCTGCTTAGTGTAATACATTAGCATGACAGTTCTGAGGTCAACCATGGAAGATCAAAAAGTGGGTGGTGGCCCAATTCCTGGAAATCATTGCCCTTTCCCCAAAATAATTGGAATAATCTTCCCACTCATTAGCTTATGGAATTACCCAGTCTATAAAATTTAACTATGGAATATTTCAAACCTCTCTTTTGCCTTCTGAGATGGCCCAGATGCTGTCTGTGGAGTGTGTTTCTCTTGAAAGAATCTACTTCTTACTTATCACTTCATCTCCTAATTTTTTCACAATGAAGCAAGAACCTTAAAATTCACTGACCAAAAAATGACCTTTGCTAGAGGAAAAAGAATTGATGTAAAACATGGACGAAGGCTTTATTTATTTAATTTTGGTAGTACCATGCTGTTTGTGAGATCTTAGTTCCCTGATAAGCAATTGAACCCAGGTCACAGAAATGAAAAGTGCAGAGTCATAACCACTGGACTGCCAGAAAAATGAAGTAATGTTTTTTTTTTTTTTTAATTAATTACTTTTTTAAATCGGAGGATAATTACTTTACAATATTGTGATGATTTTTGCCATACATTGATATGAATCAGACATGGGTGCACATGTGTCCTGCACCCTGACCCCCCCCACCCCACCCACTTCCCTTGCCACCCCATCCCTCTAGGTTGTAGCAGAGCACCAGCTTTGAGTGCCCTACTTCATGCATTGAACTTGCACTGGTCATCTATTTTACATATAGTAATATACATGTTTCAATGTTATTCTCTCAAGTCATCCCACCTTCACCTTCTCCCACTTAGTCCAAAAGTCTGGTCTTTACATTTGTGTCTCTTTCGCTGTCTTGCATATAGTGTCATCATTACCATCTTTCTAAATTCCATATACATGCATTAATATATTGTATTTGTGTTTCTCTTTCTGACTTACTTCACTCTGTATAATATATTCGTTTCATCCATCTCATTAAAACTAACTCAAATGCATTCCTTTTTATAGCTGAGTAATATTCCATTGTACCACAACTTCCTTATCCATTCATCTGCCAATAGACACCTGGGTTGCTTTCATGTCTTAGCTATTGCAAACAGTGCTGCAATGAACATTGGGGTACATGTGTCTCTTTCATTTCTGGTTTCCTCAGTGTGTATGCCCAGCAGTGGGATTTCTGGGTTTTATGGAAGTTCTATTTCCAATTTTTTAAGGAATCTTCACATTGTTCTCCATAGTGGCTGTATCAGTTTGAATTCCCACCAACAGTATAAGAGGGTTCCCTTTTTTCTACACCCTCTCCAGCATTTATTGTCTATAGACTTTTGATGGTGGTGATTCTAACCAGCATGAGATGATACTTCATTGTGGTTTTGATTTGCATTTCTCTCATAATGAGTAATGTTGAGCATCTTTTCATATTTTTATTAGCCATTTGTATGTCTTCTTTGGAGAAATGTCTATTTACTTCTTTGGCCCCCCTTTTTTTTGGGTTGTTTGTTTTTCTGATATTGAGCTGTATGAACTGCTTACATATTTTGGAGATTTATTCTTTGTCAGTTGTTTTGTTTTCTATTATTTTCTCCCATTCTGAAGGCTGCCTTTTCACCTTGCTTATAGTTTCCTTCATTGTGCAAAAGCTTTTAAGTTTAATTTTGTCCCATTTGTTTATTTTTGTTTTTATTTCCATTACTCTGAGAGGTGAGTCATAGAGGATCTTGCTGAGATTTCTGTTAGAGAGTGTTCTGCCTATGTTTTCCTCTAAGAGTTTTATAGTTTATGGTCTTACACTTAGATCTTTAATCCATTTTGAGTTTATTTTTATGTATGGTGTTAGAAAGTGTTCTAGTTTAACTCTTTTAGATGTAGTTGACCAGTTTTCCCAGCACTACTTATTAAAGAGATTGCCTTTTCTCCATTGTATATTTTTGCCTCCTTTGTCAAAGATAAGTTGTTCATAGGGTGTGGGTTTATCTCTGGGCTTTATATTTTGTTCCACTAATCTATACTTCTGTCTTTGTGCCAGTATCCTGATGTGCCAGTATCTTGGGACTTTGTGCCAGTATCTTGATGACTGTAGCTTTGTAGTATAGTCTGAAGTCAGGAAGATTGATTCCTCCAGTTCCATTCTTCTTTATCAAGATTGCTTTGGCTATTCGAGGTTTTCTGTGTTTCCATATAAATTGTGAAATTATTTGTTCTAGTTTTGTGAAAAACATCATGGGTCACTTGATAGGTATCACATTGAATTTATAGATTGCTTTAGGTAGTATACTCATTTTCACTATATTGTTCTTCCAATCCACAAACATGGTATATTTCCCCATCTATTTGTATCATCTTTGATTTCTTCCATCAGTGTTTTATAGTTTTCTATATATAGGTCTTTTGTTTTTTTAGGTAAATTTATTCCTAAGTATTTTATTATTTTCATTGCAATGGTGAATGGGATTTTTCCTTAATTTCTCTTTCTGTTTTTTTCATTGTTAGTGTATAGGAATATAAGGGATTTCTGTGTATTAATTTTATATCTTGCAACTTTATTATATTCATTGATTTGCTCTAGTAATTTTCTGGTGGTATCTAATTTAGGGTTTTCTATGTAGAGAATCATGTCATCTGCAAACAGTGAGAGTTTTACTTCTTTTCCCATCTGAATTCCTTTTATTTCTTTTCTTCTCTGACTGTTGTGACTAGGACTTCCAAAACTATGTTGAATAGTAGTGGTGAAAGTGGGCATCCTTGCCTTTTTCCTAATTTTAGAGGAAATGCTTTCAATTTTTTTGCCATTGAGGATAATGTTTGCTGTGGGTTTGTGGTATATGGCTTTTATTATGTTGAAGTATGTTCCTTCTATGCCTGCTTTCTGGAGAATTTTTTTATCATAAATGGGTGTTGAATTTTGTCAAAGGCTTTCTTTGCATCTATTAAGATAATCTTGTGGTTTTTATCTTTCAATTTGTTAATATGGTTGATAAAATCAATTGATTTGCAAATATTGAAGAATTCTTGCATCCCTGGAATAAAGCTCACTTGGACATGCATCTATGTTCACCAGTGATATTGGCCTGTAGATTTTTTTTTTTTTTTTGGATGTGGCACCTTTGTTTGGTTTTGGTATCAGGGTGATGCTGGCCTCATAGAATGAGTTTAAGAGTATTCCTTCCTCTGCAATTTTTTGGAAGAGTTTGAGTAGGACAGGTGTTAGCTCTTCTCTAATATTTCTGTTGAATTCACATGTGAAGCCATCTGGTTCTGGGATTTTGTTTGTTGGAAGATTTTTGATTATGGCTTTGATTTCTGTGCTTGTGATTGATCTGTTCAGATTTTCTATTTCTCCCTGGTTCATTTTTGGAAGGTTACATTTTTCTAAGAATTTGTCCATTTCTTCCAAGTTGTCCTTTCTATAGGCATATAATTGCTCATAGTAGTCTTATGATCTTGTGTATTTCTATGTTGTCTGTTGTGATTTCTCCATTTTCATTTCTAATTATTGATTTGATTCTTCTTGCTTTTTTAAACTGATGGGTCTGGCTAATGGTTTGTCTATTTTGTCTATCTTCTCAAAGAACTGACTTTTAGCTTTGTTGATCTTTCTATAGTTTCCTTCCTTTCTTTTTCATTTATTTCTGCTCTGAATTTTATGATTTATTTTTTTCTACTAAATCTGGGGGTTGTTTTGTTCTTTTTCTAGTTGCTTTAGGTATAAAATTAGTGTAAAATTAGGATGTTTCTCTTGTTTCTTGAGGTAGGATTGTGCTATGAACCTCCTCTTAGCACTGTTTTTACTGAATCCCATAGGTTTGGGGTTGTCATGTTTTCATTATCGTTTGTTTCTATGCATATTTTGATTTCCTTTTTGATTTCTTTCATGATCTATTAGTTATTCAGAAGCGTGTTGTTTAGTCTCCATATGTTTGTGTTTTTTGTAGATTTTTTTCCAAGAGTTGATATCTAATCTTACTGCATTGTGATCAGAAAAGATGCTTGGAATGTGCCCTTGAGGAAAAGGTGATATCCATTGTTTTGGGGTGAAATGCCCTCTAGAAATCAATTAGGTCTAATTGGCCCATTGTATCATTTAAAGCTGTGTTTCCTTGCTAATTTTCTCTTTGGTTGATCTATCCATAGGCATGCTGCTGCTGCTGCTAAGTCACTTCAGTCGTGTCCGACTCTGTGTGACCTAATAGATGGCAGCCTACCAGTCTTCCCCGTCCCTGGGATTCTCCAGGCAAGAACACTGAAGTAGGTTGCCATTTCGTTCTCCAATGCATTAAAGTGAAAAGTGAAAGTGAAGTCGCTCAGTCGTGTCCGACTCTTCACGACCCCATGGACTGCAGCCTTCCAGGCTCCTCCATCCATGGGATTTTCCAGGCAAGAGTACTGGAGTGGGGTGCCATTGCCTTTTCCTTCCATAAGCATGAGTAGGGTATTAATGTCCCCCTCTATTATTGTGTTACTGTTTATTTCTCCTTCCATACTTGTTATTATGCCTTATGTACTGAGGTGCTCTTATGTTGGGTGCATATATTTTTATAATGCTATATCTTCTTGGATTGATCCTTTGATCATTATGTAGTGTCCCTCTTTGTCTCTTATCTTGGTGTTTATTTCAGTCTATTTTATCTGATATGAGTATTGCTACTCCTGCTTTCTTCTGGTCTTCATTTGCATGAAATATCTTTCCCCAGCTCCTCACTTTCAGTCTATATGTGTCACTAGATTTGAGGTAAGTCTCTTGTAGACAGCATATATAGGGGTTTTGTTTTGTATACAATTGGCCAGTCTTTGTCTTTTGGTTGGAGCATTTAACCCATTTACATTTAAGGTAGTTATTGATAAGTACAATTCCATTAACTTTTACTTTGTTGTTTTGGATTCATTTTTATAAACCTTTTCTCTGTTTCCTGTCTAGAGAAGATCCTTTAGCATTTGTTGAAGAGCTGGTTTGGTGATGCTGAATTCTCTCAGCTTTTGCTTGTCTGTAAAGCTTTTGATTTCTCCTTCATATCTGAATGAGATCCTTGCTGAGTACAGTAATCTTGGCTGTAGGTTTTTCTCTTTCATCACTTTAAGTATATTCTGCCATTCCCTTCTGATCTGAAGAGTTTCTATTGAAAAAATGAGCTGTTATCCTTATGGGGATCCCCTTGTGTGTTATTTGTTGCTTTTCACTTGCTGCTTTTAATATTTTCTCCTTGTATTTAATTTTTGTTAGTTTGATTAATATGTGTCTTGCGATGTTTTGCCTTGGGTTTATCCTGTTTGGAACTCTCTGGGTTTCTTGGACTTAGGTGGGTATTTCCTTCCCCATTTTAGGGAAGTTTTTGATTGTTATCTCCTCAAGTACTTTCTCATACTCTTTCTTTTTGTCTTCTTCTTCTGGGACAACTATGATTCAAATGCTGGAGCATTTAATATTGTCCCAGAATTCTCTGAGGTTGTCCTCATTTCTTTTTAATCTTTTTTATTTTTTTCTCTTTGCTTCATTTATTTCCACCATCTCATCTCCCACCTCACTTATCCTCTTTTCTGTCTTAGTTATTCTACTGTTGGTTCTCTCCAGAGTGTTTTTAATCTTAGTTATTGCATTGTTCATTATTGATTGACTCTTCTTGTTAAACATTTCTTACTCGTCTCAATCCTTGTCTCTAGTCTATTTATTTATAACTACATCTGGTTTTCTAGGTTTTGGATCATCTTTACTATCATTATTTTGAATTCTTTTTCAGGTAGGCTCCCTATCTCCTCCTGTTTTGTTTGGTTTGGTGGATTTTTATCATGTTCCTTCACCTGCTAGATATTTCTCTGTCTTTTCATTTTGTTCAGCTTGCTGTGTTTGGGGTGCCCTTTCTTCAAGCTGGAAGGTTGTGATTCCTTTTATTTGTGGATTCTTCTCCCTGTGGGTAGGGCTGGACCAGTGGCTTGTCAATGTTTCTTGGTTGGGGGAACTTGTGTCTGTGTTCTAGTGGGTGGAGCTGTATCTCTTCTCTCTGGAGTGCAATGAAGTGTCCAGTAGTTTGTTTTGTGGTTTCTGCTGGGCTTGGTATGGCCGTGGGCAGCCCATCTTTCAATATCCAGTATTGCCTTCTTATTTTGCTGGAGAATTAGCATGGTGTATCTTGCACTGGAACTTGCTGTCTTTTGGGTGGAGCTTGGTTTCAGTATAGGTATGGATACTTTTGGGTGCCCTCTTGTCTATTAATGTTCCCTGGAGTCAGAAGTCTCTAATGTTCTGAAGTTCTGGAGTGAGCCTCCTGCATCTGTGTTTCAGTCCCCTTCTTGCAGTAGCTTCAAGACTTCTCCATCCATACATCACAGAAGATAAAACCCCTAGGTTAATAGTGAAACAACTCTCTATAGCCAGGAACCCTCAGAGAGATTCACAGAGTTATATTGAGACAAGAAGAGGGAGGAGGAAGATAGAGGTGACCTGGGGGAAAAAAGGGAGAGTCAAAATGGGAAAGATAAATCAAGTTGATAATCAAATCCCTAAGTGAAAATCGATACTGAAGATTAAATGGATACTGAAGGAAATGGCAACCCACTCCAGTGTTCTTGCCTGGAGAATCCCAGGGACGGGGGAGCCTGGTGGGCTGCCGTCTATGGGGTCGCATAGAGTCAGACACGACTGAAGCGACTTAGCAGCAGCAGCAGCAGCAGCAGCAGAAGGTACAGAATTGTTAACAAATATTAAAAAGCAAAGATTAAAAACGTAGAATACAGGTTAGATGCTCAAAAATATAATATAAAAAGTATAAAACAAAATTGATCACAAAAATTAAAAAATATATATGAAATTTGTTTTTAAATATAGGTTTTTTTCTCCCTTAGTTAACAGTAGGCTATAAAAATGAAAGATAAAGGAGTAATAAAGAACTAAAATTTTAAAAAACTAAAAAGTGATAACAGTAAATATACACCTAGGAATTTCTCTGGAGCTCTTGTGGGCAATGTGGGGTCAGTTCAGTGTCAGATTGTCCCTTTTTCTAGCTTGTACTTGTTCTCAAGGTCTATAGTTACAGTCTCAGCATTTACTGCAGGGTTTTAAACTGTTGCACCTGTCACTTCCATGGCAGTTCCCTCTTCTTTGTTTATTTTGGCATCCTCTGTTTGCAAGTCTCTTCAGTGTCTAATTTCCACCCTGACACGAGGGGGCGAAAGGGACCATTTATTCATGGTCATGTGTTTAGCTGTTTGTGGAAAGGGAGGGACACTGCAAACATATACCACTGGCATGTGTGGGGAATGCTTATATTGGATGGACCACACTGGGTTTGCCACAGCTCAAGGTTGCATGTACTTCCTGGGTCCACACTGCTCAGACTCCAGGGTATTCCATGAGGGCACTATCCCAAGTGAGCCTTATATTTCGTGCATTTTCAAGGCCTAAACTGCACAGGTTCTTGGGTGTTCCATGAGGGCACAGACCCATATGGGCTGTGTGTTTTGAGCCTTTCACAGGTCCAAGCCACTGAGGCAACTGGGTGCTTGGCGACTGGACTGTCCCAGGTGGGCTGTGCATCTTATTCACTTCCCCAGTCCCAGCCTCTTGGTTTCTCGGGTGCACCATGAGCACAGTCCCAGGTGTGCCATATGTCTCCTCTGGGGAGCTGATCTCAGGCTGTGACACTTGTCTGATGTGAACCACCAGGATCCCAGGAAGACGTGGTTAACAACTGGCAGCCTGCTCACAGTTTGGTGGGAAATGTGGTCTCTGGGGCTGAGATTGCAGCAGTCCTTTGACTTCCAGCTCTGACTGTGGCACACCTGCCTCTCTGCTTCCAGGGATAGAGGGCCCTAAATGGCAGCCAGCTTGCTCTCCTCTGGTATTCACCAAGGCACAATCCTTTGGTGTCTGTGTGCACCCGGGGTCACTGTGCAGTGTTAGAGACTTTAGTGAGAAATGTCCTTTTTTTTTTTTTTTCCTCTCTGGCAATCCCACAGTTTGGGTTTCTATGTCAGATTAGCCCCCTCAGACTGTCCTCAGGGCATTCAAGCCTGTTCCTTACCCTAAAGACGGCTGATGCAGTTCATACCTCCCTGCCCAGCCCCCACTTGCTGCTGGCAGATGTGGGCATCTGAGCTGCTTCTCCACTGGTAGTTGTGGTTAGGCACATATTCTGTTTTTTTTTTTTTTTTTCTGGTTATGTTGCCCTCTGAGATTTCAAGGCTCCCACAGACACTCCTGTAAGGGGGTTTCCTATTGTGTGGAAACACCTCCTCTATCACTACTCCCTTCCCAGGATGGGTCTCTGTCCCTAATTCCTTTGTCTCTGTTTTCATATTTTATATTTTGTCTTACCTTCTTTTGAAGAGATTGAGCTGTCTTTCTGGGTGTCTGGTGTCCTCTGCCAGCATTCAGAAGTTGTTTTGTGGAAGTTGCTCCACATTCAAATGATCTTTTGATGAATTTGTAGTGAGAAAGTGGTCTCCCTGTCCTATTCTTGTTCCATCTTGGGACTGCCCCCACCTGGAGTAAGTCTTTAAAATCAGCTTAATAAATATTCTCAAAAAATAAGAGGTGACATTGGCAATATGGAACAGGGACAAAACACAGCCAAGAAGACCCAAATAGATATCCCAGTGCTAAAGAGAAAAACCACAAGCCCTAAATGGCACATCTTGTGCTAAAACCCATGATACTAAATCAAGATTTAATACCTGGCCTACTTGGAGTTTCAACCTGCACCAGAAATGTAATGTTAACCAACCTGTTTGGGCTTTTTTGGTCAGCATCAATGAAGTAACCCACTATACGGGTCCTTTCCATCCCTCAGAGGAAGAAGAGGCATCTGCAGGGTAAAACCATCACCAAATACCTTCTTGACAAAAAGAAAATGTTCTGGCCTAAAAGTAATCCTTTTTTTCCTTTTGCTAATAGCTCCCTTGCCCCACCCTTCTTCCTACGAAACCTTTCATTTGTACAACCACTTATAGATATTAGTTCCCTTCTATTTGCTAGATATGATGCTGCCTAATTTCATGAATCACTTAATTAGATCTTCAAATTTACTCAGTTGAATTTTACCTTTTAATATTGAATATGAAAATACAATAGTTGAAAATTGGATTCAATAGACAGTTTAGTCACTCAGTCATGACCAACTCTTTGCAATCCCATGGATTGTAGCATGCCAGGCTTCCCTGTCCATCACCAACTCCTGGAGCTTGCTCAAATTCAGGTCCATCAAGTAGGTGATGCCATCCAACTATCTCATTCTTTGTCATCCCCTTCTCCTGCTTTCAATCTTTCCCAGCATCAAGGTCTTTTCTAGTGAGTCAGTTCTTCACATCAGGTGGCCAGAGTACTGGAACTTCAGCTTCAGCATCAGTCCTTCCAATGAATATTCAGGACTGATTTCCTTTAGGATGGACTGGTTTGATCTCCTTGCTGTCCAAGGGACTCACAGGAGTCTTCTCCAACACCACAGTTCAAAAGCATCAATTCTTCAACACTCAGCTTTCTTTATGGTCCAACTCTCACATCCATACATGACTACTGGAAAAACAATGGCTTTGACTATATGGACATTTGTCATCAAAGTAATGTCTCTGCTTTTAATATGCTGTCTAGGTTGGTCATAGCTTTTCTTCCAAGGAGCATGTAACTTTTAATTTCATGGCAGCACTCATCATCTGCAAAGATTTTGAAGCCAAGAAAAATGAAGTTTGGCACTGTTTCCCCATCTATTTGCCATGAGGTGATGGGACCAGATGCCATGACCTTTGTTTTCTGAATGTTGAGTTTTAGGCCAGCTTTTTCACTCTCCTCTTTCACTTTCATCAAGAGGCTCTTTAGTTCCTCTTTTCTTTCTGCCATTAGGGTGGTGTCATCTCCATATCTGAGGTTATTTATATTTCTGTGGACAATCTTTATTCCAGCTTGTGCTTCATCCAGCCAGGTATTTCACATGATGTACTCTGCATAGTGAAAAAGTTGGCTTAAAGCTCAACATTCAGAAAACTAAGATCATGGCATCTGGTCCCATCACTTCATGGGAAATAGATGGGGAAACAGGGGAAACAGTGTCAGATTTTATTTTCAGGGGCTCCAAAATCACCTCAGATGGTGATTGCAGCCATGAAATTATTAAGATGCTTAGTCCTTGGAAGGAAAGTTATGACCAACCTAGATAGCATATTGAAAAGCAGAGACATTACTTTGCCAACAAATTTCTGTCTAATCAAGGCTATGGTTTTTCCAGTGGTCATGTATAGATGTGAGAGTTGGACTGTGAAGAAAGCTGAGCGCAGAAGAATTGATGCTTTTGAACTGTGGTGTTGGAGAAGACTCTTGAGAGTCCCTTGGACTGCAAGGAGATCCAACCAGTCCATTCTGAAGGAGATCAACCCTGGGATTTCTTTGGAAGGAATGATGCTAAAGCTGAAACGCCAGTACTTTGGCCACCTCATGAGAAGAGCTGGCTCATTGGAAAAGACTCTGATGCTGGGAGGAATTGGGGGCAGGAGGAGAAGAGGACGACCGAGGATGAGATGGCTGGATGGCATCACTGACTTGATGGACATGAGTTTGGGTAAACTCCGGGAGTTGGTGATGGACAGGGAGGCCTGGCGTGCTGCAATTCATGGGGTCATGAAGAGTCAGACATGACTGAGTGACTGAAATGACTGACTGACTGACTGATTCTGCATATAAGTTATTAAGCAGGGTGACAATATACAGCCTTGACGTACTTCTTTCCCAATTTGGAACCAGTCCGTTGTTTCATGTCTGGTTCTAAATGTTTCTTCTTGAGCTGCATGCAGATTTCTCAGGAGGCAGGTAAGGGGATCTGGTATTCCCATCTTTTTAAGACAAGGCATTAAGCAGAAGGAATACAGACAATAATTACTAATCTGGGATGTCAGCTCAAGTAATTCTCCTAGAAGCATAGAGTTAAGGCTCTGGATCTACTTTAGTTTGTACCAAATCCAGGAGTATTTAGTTGAAATAAATTCCTGGGCCCAAAATAGAGTCACTCCTACTCAAGGTAGAAGGTGCATACCAACACACTGAAACTTAGGTAACTTTCACATCCTTGTAAATGCTCTACTTGTTGAAAAACTCAGTATATCTAGTCAATTGAAAGTAGTTGTCTCCCAGTATAGCAAATCCCAAAATGCCAAGCCAACTCTGGGCTCTGTACTTATTTGTTTGTTCTTCATTTTCCCAAAATTGATTTTTATTGGAGTATAGTTGCTTTACAATGTTCTGTTGGTTTCTACTGTACAGCAAAGTGAATCAGCCATGCTGGAGAAGGAAATGGTAACCCACTCCAGTAGTCTTGCCTGGAGAATTCCATGGACAGAGGAGCCTGGCAGGTTGTGGTCCATACAATCTATGTTGCTGCTATATGTATACGTATATCCTCTCTTTTTTGGATATGTATACACCAGACCACCTAACCTGACTCTTGAGAAATCTGTATGCAGGTCAGGAAGCAACAGTTAGAACTGGACATGGAACAACAGACTGGTTCCAAATAGGAAAAGGAGTATGTCAAGGCTGAATATTGTCACCCTTATTTAACTTATATGCTTATTTAACTTATATGCAGAGTACATCATGAGAAATGCTGGACTGGAAGAAACACAAGCTGGAATCAAGATTGCCAGGAGAAATATCAATAACCTCAGATATGCAGATGACACCATCCTTATGACAGAAAGTGAAGAGGAACTAAAAAGCCTCATGATGAAAGTGAAAGAGGAGACTGAAAAAGTTGACTTAAAGCTCAACATTCAGAAAACGAAGATCATGGCATCCAGCCCCGTCACTTCATGGGAAATAGATGGGGGAACAGTGGAAATAGTGTCAGAATTTATTTTTTGGGGCTCCAAAATCACTGCAGATGGTGACTGCAGCCATGAAATTAAAAGACGCTTACTCCTTGGAAGAAAAGTTATGACCAACCTAGACAGCATATTGAAAAGCAGAGACATTACTTTGCCAACAAAGGTTCGTCTAGTCAAGGCTATGGTTTTTCCAGTGGTCATGTATGGATGCAATAGTTGGACTGTGAAGAAGGCTGAGCACCGAAAAATTGATGCTTTTGAACTGTGGTGTTGGAGAAGACTCTTGAGAGTCCCTTGGACTGCAAGGAGATCCACCCAGTCCATTNGCCAACAAAGGTTCGTCTAGTCAAGGCTATGGTTTTTCCAGTGGTCATGTATGGATGCAATAGTTGGACTGTGAAGAAGGCTGAGCACCGAAAAATTGATGCTTTTGAACTGTGGTATTGGAGAAGACTCTTGAGAGTCCCTTGGACTGCAAGGAGATCCAACCAATCCATTCTAAAGGAGATCAGCCCTGGGATTTCTTTGGAAGGAATGATGTTAAAGCTGAAACTCCAGTTCTTTGGCTACCTCATGTGAAGAGTTGACTCATTGGAAGAGACTCTGATGCTGGGAGGGATTGGGCACAGGAGGAAAAGGGGATGACAGAGGATGTGATGGCTGAATGGTATCACCAACTCGATGGACATGAGTTTGAGTGAACTCCCGGAGTAGGTGATGGACAGGGAGGCCTGGCGTGCTGTGATTCATGGGGTCGCAAAGAGTCAGACATGACTGAGTGACTGAACTGAAATGACTGAGGCTGAACAGGTCTTTAGTAAATCTCTCTTAGTCACTCAATGTTTCCTTCAAAGGAATCTTAGGACATAAATCCTGTTATCAGCATCCATGTCAACACCAACACAGAAACCTTAAAAAGCACAGTCCTAAGGGAACATATTTACCAGGGGAAGGACCCGACCAGAGGGGCAAGTGACATGGAAGACTGCTAAAGAGCCAAGACAGTACTTTAAGACCGACTGTTCATATCTCTGAGTAAATCATAGGCACTGTTCATATTGGGAAAGAAGCAGGAATTGTTTCCACAACTCATTCCCTCGCCTTCTCCAGTGTATAAACCAAGCTTTGTGGCAATGAAAGTAAAATAACTGCCTGGGAAACATGTATCTGGGGATTTTGTTCCCATAAGCTTAGAGAGTCCTTGCTATACACATCCAAGGAATCCAGGTGATGTGCTGTATGGTCTGTGATCAGGCCTTAACCATAAGCAAATCAAGGCACAGAAAGGAGACATCTGTGTGAAACTCCGGGTCAGGCAGCCACTGTACATGGGCAGGAAGCTTTCACTTGATTAGCCCTCAGGCTGTGCTCAGGTTGGCTGCTGTGGCAAAAGATTTCATTTCTCTAGCAGTGTAGCGGAGAACAGGGACTGAGTGCATCTTGGGTGTGCAGTTTATTCATTCATCCTGCACTTGCTAGTGCCTGCTGCTGGGCTAAGCTGCACGCAAGGTGCTGTATGTTGGTTCCCAAAGAACTGCTGCCAAGTTTGCTTTAGGACTTTAACCACATTAAGTATTAAATATAAGTGCAGGGTGTCCTGAAAAGTCTCTGATAATGCTTCGTAAATTTAACTTACAGAACAAATCAAGCCTTTAAGTAGATGGAGGCTTGACCCATTAGTGTGATTTCCGGGCTTACTTTATCCTCTGCACCTTCAAGGTTTCTGTGACTGATAGCAATGAGTGCATAAAAACGTCCATGTGTAATTTCATTATCCATGTAGGGCAGCTGATGCAAATGGCGGCCCATGTGCTAAATCCAGACAGCTGAACATTTTTTTGTCACACTGTGCTTCCAATTCCTTTGATAAATTAGTTGCTGAGCAATTCAAGTACTGATCAATGGATGAATGGGTAAATAAAAGGTGGTCTATACTTACAATGGAATATTATTCAGCCTTAAAAAGGAAGTTCTGACAGATGCTACATAGATGGAAACTTGAAGACATTATGCTAAGTGAAACAAGCCCATCACAAAAAAACAAGCATTGTCTAGATTCCACTTATTTGAGAGGACTTCCCTGGAGGTCCAGTGGTTAAGACTACATGCTTCCAGTGCAGGGGGTTCAAGTTTGTTCCTTGGTCAGGGAACTAAGATACTATATTCTGTGTGGTATAGCCACACACACATACACATGTATATGATGTCCCTAAAGTAGTCAAACTTATAGAGATGGAAAGTAGAAGGATGGTCATCAAGAGTTTGGGGAGGGGCAATGGGGAGTTGTTTAATGGGTACAGTTTCAGTTTCACAAGGAAAAGAAAGTTCTGGAGACTGGCTGCACAGCAGTGTGCATGTAGTGCAACTGAATTGTACACTTAAAACTGTGTGAGATGCTAAGTTTTATATGTATTTTAGCACAATTTAAAATGCTGCCAATAGAGAGTACTGATGAACCTATCTACAGAGCAGCAATGAAGATGCAGACATACAGAACAGACTTTCAGACCCAGATCGGGGGGTTGAGAAGATGGAATGATTTCAGAGAGTAGCACTGAAACATACACATTACCGTATGTAAAGTAGATAGCCGTGGGAATTTGCCATATGACACAGGGAACCCAAAGCCAGTGGTCTGTGACAACCTGGAGGGGTGGGATGGGGAGGCAGGTGTGAGGGAGATTTAGGCGGGGGGACATACGTCCCCCATACATACCCATGGCTGATTTATGCTGATATATAGCAGAAACCTGGAGAAGGAAATGGCAACCCACTCCAGTATTCTTGCCTGGAGAATCCCATGGACGGAGGAGCCTGGTGGGCTTAGTCCATGGGGTCGCAAAGAGTCGGACACGACTGAGCGACTTAACTAACTAACTAACTATAGCAGAAACCATCACAATATAGTAAAGTAATTATCATCCAAGTAAAAGCTTAAAAATAAATTTATAAACTGGGAGAAGCCATATTAAAAAAAAATCCACATTTCTAGCTTGCGTTAAAAAAATGGAAGATGTGACAGCATGGGGCCTGCATTGTGCCTGGCATTGAGGCTGAGGCAGAAGAGAATATACCCTTAATGTGCCCTAGCTTCTCAAATTCTCTACCCTCCCTGTCATCAACCTGCACAGCCCATTTCATTTAGTTATGGTAAGAGTTCCCAACATGGGGCATACAGAGTGCTTTGCGTGTATGAATGATGGTGCTTAGTTTCGGATCTAGCCACAGCACGCTTAAGATACCCATATATTATATTCATAATATTCTGGGTGTATCCAGAGAATCTTATCCAGTCCAGTATAAAACCTAAAATTAAATGCATGAAAGTAAGAAAGCATGTGTAAGAGATATAACAAAGATCAATAAACTGGGATCTGCTAAAGACGAAAAGCCCTGAGCTTCCATAGCTCAATGACATTCAGTCTCTCTGCAGGGATGAATGCAGCCCTTCACTCTCCCACTACTGGAAGGTCCAGCCTCTGAGCAGATTGTCTATCTCACTCTGTTGTGAGCCGAAAATCAGAGTCAACTCATGGTGATGTCCTCTCTGGTCACTGGTAACACAAAGATCCTTCTCCAAAGTGACTAATGGCCCACTGCAGACACCCACGTAGACCGAATGCCCTGTGACAGGCCACCCCACCTGAAGGAACATGTGTGATGTGTATTCATAGGAAGCTTTCGTGTGGGAAGCTTCACTTTATGTGAGGCAACATTTTGCTGTGTGTGCTCAGTCACTCAATCATATTCAACTCTTTTGCAACTCCATGGACTGTAGCCCACCAGGCTCCTCTACTCATGGGATGCTCCACGTAAGACTAGAGTGGGTTGCCATTTCCTTCTCCAGGGGATCTTCTTGACCCAGGGATCAAACGTGTGTCTCATGCACTGCAGGTAGATTCTTTATTACTTTGTATCATATAACAATAGTAATCCTTGATTTTTTACTTCTGGGAAGTTTCCATATTATTTTATGCTTAATCATGGGAAATGAATGTAAAGTGGTTTGCATATCTCAGACCCTATACATCTGACAGAGCGTAATGCCTACCACCACCATAACTACGCCCTCTTTACCAGGAAACTTTTAGAAAATGCATGAATGTGATTTTGGTTGTCACACATTAAGGGATGGGCGCTGTGTAGAGGCAGAGATGTGAAATGGGCTCTGATACCTGAGACAATGTCATACAATGGAACTGTGCCACTCACAGGGCCAATTAAGCCATTAAAATAAAGAAGATGAAATGCTGATTTATGTTAACTTCTTGGCATCGATAGGCCTTTCACCATGTGACTCAAATACAGAATAAGTACACCAATGTAAGAATCCAAGACTCAGAGTCCCAAGGTCTGTCTGCGGATATGAACACCATGCACTCCTTGCAAGCCTATGCAGGCTTCCGGAATCTGTTTCTGCATCTACAAAAAGAGTCCTGTGACCTCTGTTCACCTTCAAGTTTTCTGGAGGTTTAGCTAAAACACGAGTGTCAAACAGGTTCTGGAACTATCAAACAAAGGACACAATTAAACGGGGACCGTAAAAAAAAGTTTTTTAATTTTAAAATGTGATACACGTCAAAGGATGAACTCTGAAAACATGTTCAGTGAAATAAGCCAGATACGAATATTATATAATTTCACTTATATGAGATATCATGAATAATTAAATTTTTTTAAAAAAGAAGAAACATGGTTACCATCTGCTGGGGAAAGGAAGGGATAGGAAATTATACTTTAGTGATCACGCAGTTTCAGTTTGAGAGGATGAAAAGGATCTGGGGATGGATGATGGTAGTGGTTGTGTAAAAGTGTAAATATACTTCACAAAAATGAACTGCACACTTTAAAATAGTCAAAATGAGAAATTTTGTTGTGTATATTTAGCTATAACTTTAAATATTAAAAAACCATATTCATTTATAAAAGTGAATATATGTGCATTGTAGAATCAAAAATGAGGATACGAAAATATAACTCCTTGCACAACTCAGAAATAACCATGCTCATTATTTTGGTATAAATCCACCTCAGGACTTTTTCTTTTAATGATCTAAGATTAATAATTTTCAAGAGAACCTTAACTGCTCATTGTTGAGACTTACACTATTTTTACTGAAATACTCAGATGGGATGAGGTAATTGAGGAATTTGCAGCATGAGAAGGAAGGTGAGAGGCAACATTTTTCCCTCAACACATAAGTAAGCTTCTTTCGTTTCTACAAAATTTTAAAGGAATATATGCTTAATCTGATCACATTAAAATATAACAATGGAAGAAAAAAATTATAAGTTGATTAGAAATTTAATACTGTACTAAAAAAGAATACCAAACATCAAGAAAAGTCCACTATCTGCAGCGCTATGATCATCAGATCAAAGGCACTGAAATATTAACAAAGGAAATTTGTAAACCACTTCAAAATTCTTGCCTTGAGAACCCCAAGAACAATATGCAAAGGCAAAAAGATAGGACTCTGAAAGATGAACTCCCCAGGTCGGTAGGTGCCCAATATGCTACTGGAGATCAGTGGTGAAATAACTCCAGAAAGAATGAAGAGACGGAGCCAAATCAAAAACGACACCCAGTTGGGGATATGACTGATGATGGAAGTCATGTCCAATGCTGTAAAGAGCAATATTGCATAGGAATCTGGAATGTTAGGTCCATGAATCAAGGTAAATTGGAAGTGGTCAAACAGGAGATGGCAAGAGTGAACATTGACATTTTAAGAATCAGTGAACTAAAATGGACTGGAACAGGTGAATTTAACTCAGAAGACCATTATATCTACTACTGTGGGCAAGAATTCCTTAGAAGAAATGGAGTAGCCATATAGTCAACAAAAGAGTCTGAAATGCAATTCTTGGATGCAATCTTAAAAACGACAGAATGATCTCTGGTCATTTTCAAGGCAAACCATTCAATATCACAGTAATCCAGGTCTATGCCCTGACCAGTAATGCTGAAGAAGCTGAAGGTGAATGGTTTTATGAAGACCCACAAAACCTTCTAGAACTAACACCCCAAAAGATGTCCTTTTCATTATAGGGGTCTGGAATGCAAAAGTAGGAAGTCAAGAAATACCTAGAGTAACAGGCAACTTTGGCTATGGAGGACAGAATGAAGCAGGGCAAAGACTAATAGAGTTTTGCCAAGAGAACACACTGGTCATAGCAAACACTCTCCTGCAACAACACAAGAGGAGACACTACACATGCACATCACCAGATGATCAATACTGAAATCAGACTGATTATATTCTTTGCAGCCAAAGATGGAGAAGCTCTATATAGTCAGCAAAAATAAGACCAGGAGCTGACTGTGGCTCAGATCATGAACTCCTTATTGCCAAATTCAGACTTAAATTGAAGAAATTAGGGAAAACCACTAGACATTCAGGTATGACCTAAATCAAACCCCTTAGACTTATCCAGCGGAACTGAGAAATAGATTCAAGGGATTAGACCTGATAGAGAGAGTGCCTGAAGAACTATGGTTGGAGGTTTGTGACATTATACAGGAGGCAGTGATCAAGACCAGCCCTATGAAAAAGAAATGCACCCGTGGTGGATTCATGTCAATGTATGGCAAAACCAATACGGCATTGTAAAGTAAAATAAAGTAAAAAAAAAAAAGAAGAAATAAAAGAAATGCAAAAAAGGAAAATGGTTGTCTGATGAGATCTTACAAATAGCTGAGGAAAGAAGAGAAGTGAAAGGCAAAGGAAAGATATACCCATTTGAATGCAGAGTTCCAAAGAATACCAAGGAGAGACAAGAAAGCCTTCCTCAGTGATCAATGCAAAGAAATAGAGGAAAACAAAAGAATGGGAAAGACTAGAGATCTCTTCAAGAAAATTAGAGATACCAAGGGAACATTTCATGCAAAGATGGGCACAATAAAGGACAGAAATGGTATGGGCCTAATAGAAGCAGAAGATATTAAGAAGAGGTGGCAAGAATACACAAAAGAACTAAAAAAAAGATCTTCACGAGCCAGATAATCATGATGGTGTGATCACTCACCTAGAGCCAGACATCCTGGAATGCGAAGTCAAGTGGGCCTTAGGAAGCATCACTACGAACAAAGCTAATGGAGGTGATGGAATTTCAGCTGAGCTAGTTCAAATCCTAAAAGATGATGCTGTGAAAGTGCTGCACTCAATATGCCAGCATATTTGGAAAACTCAGCAGTGGCCACAGGACTGGAAAAGGTCAGATTTCATTCCAATCCCAAAGAAAGGCAATGCCAAGGAATGCTCAAACTATTGCACAATTGCATTCATCTCACACGCTAGCAAAGTAATGCTCAAAATTCTCCAAGCCGGCCTTCAACAGTACGTGAACTGTGAAATTCCAGATGTTCAAGCTGGATTTAGAAAAGGCAGAAAAACCAGAGATCAAACTGACAATAACCACTGGATCTTCGAAAAAGCAAGAAAGGTCCAGAAAAATATCTACTTCTGCTTTATTGACTATGTCAAAGCCTTTGACTGTGTGGATCACAACAAACTGTGGAAAATTCTTAAAGAGATAGAATAGCAGACCACCTGACCTGCCTCCTGAGAAATCTGTATGCAGATCACAAAGCAACAGTTAGAAATGGACATGGAACAACAGACTGGTTCCAAATAGGGAAATGAGGACGTCAAAGGCTGTAAATTGTCACCCTGCTTATTTAATTTATATGCAGAGTACATCATGAGAAATGCTGGACTGGAAGAAACACAAGCTGGAATCAAGATTGCTGGGAGAAATACCAGTAACCTCAGATTTGCAGATGACACCACATTTATGGCAGAAAGCAAAAAACTAAAGGGCCTCCTGATGAAAGAGAAAGAGGAGAGTGAAAAAGTTGGCTTAAAACTCAACATTCAGAAAGCTAAGATTATGGCATCTGGTCCCATCACTTCATGGCAAATAGATAGGGAAACAGTGGAAGCAGTGGCAGACTTTATTTTTTGGGGCACCAAAATCACTGCAGATGGTGACTGCAGTCAGGAAATTAAAAGACACTTACTCCTTGGAAGGAAAGTTATGACCAACCTAGACAGTATATTAAAAAGCAGAGACATTACTTTGCCAACAAAGGTCTAGTCAAGGCTATGGTTTTTCCAGTGGTCATGTATGGATGTGAGAGTTGGACTCTGAAGAAAGCTGAGCACCGAAGAATTGATGCTTTTGAACTGTTGGAAAAGACTCTTGAGAGTCCCTTGGATGACAAGGAGATCCAACGATTCCATCCTAAAGGAGATCAGTCCTGGGTATTCATTGGAAGGACTGATGCTGAAGCTGAAACTCCAATTCTTTGGCCACCTGATGCGAAGAGCTGACTCACTGGAAAAGACCCTGATGCTGGGAAAGATTGAAGGCAGGAGGAGAAGGGGACAACCGAGGATAAGATGGTTGGATGGTATCACCAACTCAATGGATATGATTCTGAGTAAACTCTGGAAGTTGGTGATGGACAGAGAGGCCTGGCGAGCTGCAGTCCATGGGGGTTGCAAAGAGTCTGACATGACTGAGCAACTGAACTGAACTGAACAAATGAAATTATTCAATGTCCAAGATTTGCTCCAAATTAATCCAGTGTCAGAGGATATAGGTATATAGATAAGACAAGATTTGTTCTTATAGTTGATAACTATAAGAACACAGTGTTGGGTATACCTAGATTTATTACAATAGTCTGTCTTCTTTATGAGGGAAAAATCAAGTTAAAAATCGAATATAAATAAGCAATGAAAACAGATAAAAAAACTGTTTTTTTTTCCCCCCACTGCATTGCTCTACCTTTAGCTGTCAAGTGCTTTTGGGTCTTTTTTAAATTTAATGATTCAAAAGAAATATATATATATATATATATATATATATAAAGGAAACCAAAGCAAACTGTCAATTACAGTATAACATCTGTCTCTTATACACATCTTCTGACACTGGATTAATTTGGAGCAAATCTTGGACATTGAATAATTTCATTTGTTCAGTTCAGTTCAGTTGCTCAGTCATGTCAGACTCTTTGCAACCCCCATGGACTGCAGCTCGCCAGGCCTCTCTGTCCATCACCAACTTCCAGAGTTTACTCAGAATCATATCCATTGAGTTGGTGATACCATCCAAGTATAACATATTCAGTTTTGCCACTGTATCTGTAGAAAATGGCCTTAAGTGTTTTTTAAAATCAGATATATTTACTATTTTAATATTTTTACCTTGAAGAGGTCAGACAGAAAGGTCATTTCTTTTTCCAGAAACCTATAAACCAGTTTCCTCTTTATTGTTTTTCATTAAAATTTTAAACATGAAATTTGTTCTGGCAAATGAAAAACCCAAATGCACCTGCCCACATTAGGCATTAATTGCTTGGAAAATTCCATTTTAAAAACTGCAGTGGTTGAAACTAAGGTGCACTGCCCCAATCACTCAACTATATGTGAATTATATCATATAACTTTTCTATTGAGCAATACAAATATATAAAAGAAACTATTTCTCAAATTTTGTACCATGGAAAATGCAGAAGAAAACAAGTGCTCTTTAAATGATTCTAAACATCATGAACACATGCAATAAAGGCCTATCACTAAAAGGAAGTTGTATAGTGTTATTCTTTAAAAGTGTCCAGATGATCTTCAAATGAATCCTTAGATGAAATTTTCAGAAGACTTTCTTAAACAGACTTTTGTATTTCATAAATTTGTGAAATTTATCCAAGCATTTCCCTGGCGGTACAGTGGGAATCTGCTTCCCAAAGCAGGGGACGCAGGTCCAGTTCCCTGGTCTAGGAGGTTTCTACATGCCTCAGAGCAACCAAGCCCATGTGCCACAACTACTGAACCTGTGCTCTAGAGCCCGGGAGCCACAACTACCGAAGCCCAGGCAGACTCCAGCCTGTCCTCCACAACAAGAGAAGCCCTTGCACTGAGAAGCCCACACAGTGCAACTGGGGAAAGCCCATGCACAGCACTGAAGACCCAGCACAGCCATAAGTAAACAAACAATCTATAAAGGCTACTGTAAAAAAAACATGTACCCTTCAAAAGTACTTAGTGATATAACCATGGGATTAGCAAGAGAAGACCATAACGAATCAGCTTCTTTCAATAATTCTTAGGGTTCATTATTACAGAGTATAGGTCAAAGAATATATAGCAAAGTGCATTGGGACTTCAAAAGCCATTTGGTAAGGAAGCAACAGAACTGGACATGGAACAGACTGGCTACGCTCTGTGTAATAGGCTCCAGTTTCATCCACCTCATTAGAACTGATTCAAATGCATTCTTTTTAATAGCTGAGTAATAGTCCATTGTGTATATGTACCACAGCTTTCTTATCCATTTTTCTTCTGATGGACATCTAGGTTGCTTCCATGTCCTGGCTATTGTAAATAGTGCTGTGATGAACATTGGGGACACATGTCTCTTTCAATTCTGGTTTCCTCTGTGTGTATGCCCAGCAGTGGGATTGCTGGGTTGTATGGCAGTTCTAGTTCTAGCTTTTAAAGAAATCTCCACACTTTAAATATATCCTGCCACTCCCTTCTGGCCTGAAGAATTTCTGCTGAAATATCAGCTATTAGCCTTATGGGGATTCCCTTGTATATTATTTATTGCTTTTTCCTTGCTGCTTTTAATATTTATTCTCTGTGTTTAATTTTCATTAGTTTGACTAATAAGCTTCTTGCTGTGTTTCTTCTTGAGTTTATCCTGTATGGAATTCTCTGGGCTTCCTGGTCTTGGGTGGCTATTTCCTCTCCCATGTTATGAAAGTTTTTGACTGTAATCTCTTCAAATATTTTCTCATATGCTTTCTTTAATTTATTGCTTTTTCCTTGCTGCTTTTAATATTTATTCTCTGTGTTTAATTTTCATTAGTTTGACTAATAAGCTTCTTGCTGTGTTTCTTCTTGAGTTTATCCTGTATGGAATTCTCTGGGCTTCCTGGTCTTGGGTGGCTATTTCCTCTCCCATGTTATGAAAGTTTTTGACTGTAATCTCTTCAAATATTTTCTCATATGCTTTCTTTTTTCTCTTCTTCTTCTCTGACCCTGATAATTTGAATGTTGGTTTACTTAGTGTTGTTCTAGAGGTCTCTGAGACTGTTATTTCTTTCATTCTTTTTTCTTTATTCTACTCTGCTTCAGTTATTTCCACCATTCTATCTTCCAGCTCACTTATCTGTTCTTCTGCTTCAGTTATTCTGCTATTATTTCCCTCAATTGTATTTTAAAATTTCAGTCATTCTATTGTTCATTGCTGATTGTTCATTTCTGCTAGGTCCTTGTTAAACATTTCTTGTATCTTCTCACTCCATGCCTCTATTCTATTAATCTGTGCCTCCATTTTACTTCTGAGATTTTTGGTCATGTTCACTATTATTACTCTGAATTTATTTTCAGGTAGACTTCCTGTTTCCTTTTTCTTTGTTTGGTTTTACGGATTTTTACCATGTTTCTTCATCTGCTGCACATTTCTTTGTCTTTTTGTTTTGTTTGATTTACTGTATTTGGGGTCTCCTTTGTGCAGGCAGGAAAGTCATAGTTCCTCTTAATTGTGGATGCTGTCTCCTGTGGGTGGACTTGGACTAGTGCCTTGTGAAAGTTTCATGGTTGTGGGAACTTGTTTCTGTGTTCTGGCAGTAGAGCTAGATCTTGTCTCTCTGAAGGGCAATACCATGTTCAAGTAGTGTGCTTTTGGTGTCTTTGGGCTTGTTGTGGCTTTGGGCAGCCTGTCTTCTAATTGGCAGGGTTGTGTTCATATTTTGTTCTTGCTGAAAGTTTGGTGTGTGGCATCTGACACTGGAGCTCAGTAGCTGTTGGGTAGACTTGGTCCTAGTGTTGAGATGGAGGCCTTTAGGAGAGCTGTCCTCAATTTATGTTCCATAGGGACAAGAGTTCTCTGGTGGCCCACAGTCCTGGACCTGGTTCTCCTACTTCAGTGGTTCATGTGTGACCCCTTACTATAGCACCAAGACTTCAGAGGCCACACTGCACAGAAGACAAAACCACAAGAGTAATGATGACAGCAACACTCAACAGCTCAGAACACCCAAAGAAACACACACTTACAGAGAGAAAGAAAGGGAAAAAAGAGGGACGATAAAAAGAAAAAGAAAAAAAAAAAAAAAAAACACACACACAAAAAAAAACCAGGAGTCAAAAAAGGAGAGAGCAATCAAGACAACAGATAAACCCATGAATGAAAATTAATACTAAAAACTAGACTAGCAAAAAAAGAAAACTCAAAAACATGTGAAAAATGCAATATGACTAGAGAGTACTGTAAAAATAGGAAACTAAAATAAAATAAATTTATTTAAAAATAAGATGTTTAAAAAGAAGAAAGTAGGTTATAAAAATAAAATTAAAGGAATAATACAGAAGAAACAACATTAGAACAATATGAAAAAGATGAAAAGGGGGAAAAAAATAGAAATATAGAGTGGTAGTAAGAAGAATGTCTTTCTGATTCCTCTGCTGACGTCTCCACACATGTGGTTCAGTCAATCTGCCTACTCAGAAAGTCCTCCAATATTTTAGAGAATATCTCTGGACCTCTTGTGGGCAGTGTGGGGTTAGCTCAGGTTCAGATCTTGTCTTACTTTGCTTGTACTTGCTCTCAAAGTTCACAATTGTTTCCAAAGTCCACAGTTTCAGGCTAACTGCAGGGATTTAATCTGCTCTAACCAAGGCTCAGGAACAATTTCCCCGTCTCTCCTTTGCTCATACAACCCCTGGTGCTTCACTTTGGGTTTGGCCTTGCCTCTGTTTGTAGGTCACGCTCTGGTAGCAGTTCCCTGCCCAGACATGAGGGGACAAAAGTAGCAGCTTATTAAGGCTCATTTGCTCAGTCGGGCTGGGGAGAGAGAGAGATAAGGCAGACACAGCTGGTATGTGTGAGGAGTACCCCCCGCAGCAGAGATCTGTGGGAAGTTGCCACAGTCTGAAGTGGGTCGTGTGCTTCCCTAGGGGAGTTGGCACTGGGTTGTGTGTTTTTAGATAAGCCAGGCTGCTCAGGATCCAAGGAAGGTGTGGGCAGCATCCCATGCCCAATCACATCTTTGTGGCAGCTGTGATCCCCGGGGTTGAGATCCTAGTGGCCTCGCAGTCAAGTGGCTTGTGTTCCCCCCACTCTGGTTTCACAAACTGCAGTTGTGCTTCCTTCTGCCTTTTGCATTCATGCCAGCTTTTTACCTCTCGAGTTGAAGACTGAAGCCAGCTTGTCCCACGTAATGAAAGTGAAAGTCGCTCAGTTGTATCCCACTCTCTGCAAACCCATGGACTACACAGTCCACGGAATTCTCCAGGCCAGAATACTGGAGTGGGTAGCTGTTCCCTTCTCCAGGGGATCTTCTCAACCCAGGGATCGAACCCAGGTCTCCTGCATTGCAGGTGGATTCGTTACCAGCTGAGCCACCACAAAGGTGGAGTACTGCATTCTGCCAGAGTGCAGGGTTAGAGCCTTCCAGCTGGCAATGATCTCTTGCCTCCAGGCTTTTCCCTGTGTCAGCTATGTCATACTAGCCTCCTCAGAGTATCTTTGCAGCAGTGAATCCTGGTCTTCTCCCTGGGGTCCGACCTCCAAATTCAGAGCCTCAGCACCCAGCCCCAATTCACCTTAAGGCTGGGAAGTGCTATTCAGCAACAATCTCCGGTGAATTTTCTCCATTTTGCATACCACATACCTGTTGCTGTGTTTCCCTCTGAAGTTCCAAAGTTCCCCTCTGACTCCACCTGTGAGGAGGTTTCCAAGCATGCAGAAACTTTCCTCCTTCATGACTCCCCTCCTCAGTGCATAGGTCTCCATCCTGAAATCCTATGTCTCTTGTTTTTTTTTCTTTATTTTTTGTCCTATATTATTCTGAGGAGATTGGCTTGCCTTTCTGAGAAATCTGGAGTCTTTTGTCAGCATTCAGAAGATGTGCTGCAGGAGTTGTTCCACAGGCAGTTGAATTTTTTATGTATTTGTAGGGGGAAGGTGATCTCCCCATCTTATTCCTCCACCATCTTGAAAACCCCTCCCCCAAGTCTTTAAAGTCTATTTTGTCTGAGTATTTCTACTCCAGCTTTCTTTTGATTTCCATTTGCATGGAATATCTTTTTTCATCCCCTCACTTTCAGTCAGTAAGTCTGAAATGTATCTCTTGTAGACAGCATATATACTTAAAAAAAAAAAAAAATCAATTCCGCCAGTCTGTGTCTTTTGATTGGTGCATTTAATCCATTTAACTTAAGCTAATTACCTCATTACCAAATTCAGACTTAAATTGAAGAAAGTAGGGAAAACCACTAGACCATTCAGGTATGACCTAAATCAAATCCCTTATGATTATACAGTGGAAGGGAGAAATAGATTTAAGGGCCTAGATCCGATAGATAGAGTGCCTGATGAACTATGGAATGGGGTTCATGACATTGTATGGGAGACAGGGATCAAGACCATCCCCATGGAAAAGAAATGCAAAAAAGCAAAATGGCTGTCTGGGGAGGCCTTACAAATAGCTGTGAAAAGAAGAGAGGCGAAAAGCAAAGGAGAAAAGGAAAGATATAAGCACCTGAATGCAGAGTTCCAAAGAATAGCAAGAAGAGATAAGAAAGCCTTCTTCAGTGATCAATGCAAAGAAATAGAGGAAAA
>SJYT01017001.1:66824-85732 GCA_006410635.1 Cephalophus harveyi
TTGTATTATGCATCTTCATTAAACAAACATCCTTAGGAGATAACATTCCTTCTTAATCTTACAGGGAGGGCTGCAACCACCCACTATTCACTTTGTATGTGCAAATCTGGATTGTATAAACTGTCAACATATAATTTGATGTATAACCCTTTGTCTTAAATATATTATAAGGGTGCTTTGATCTCTAATGAGCATGGCAGTCCTCAGAGTTTTCTGAAAAAATGCCTCAAGCTATTCAGGTTGGTTCAAGTAAAATTTTCTATTTTCTTCCTAGATTGACTACTGATTAATGTTTTGGTTGACATAGTCAATGTGGAAATATATTAGAGCTAATATAAATATTTGACAAAATTATTGGATATAAAGTCAACTTACAAAAAAATCAACACTGAAAAAAAAAAATCGACATTGATCCTCCAGACCAGTAATAACAAACTTGAAAATAATTAGAATATAAGACTCTGTTGACAATAGCAATAACACTTGCACAAGAGAATGGGTAATTAAAATAAGTTGGTAAAGACTGAAATAGAAGATTTGAACTAGATATTTATGCAGAGATAGATATACCTTTAAAGTGGTGTTGAAGTGGTAGAAGAAACTGAAGAAATTATGTTAAAAATACATAAACATATATTTCATGAGAATGTGTGCCTGGTTTAGAACATTATATTAAATACATTGTCATTAGTGACATTGGTGGTCAGACATGAAGGCAAAGAGTGAAGAGATAAAATAGACCAAGAGAGGTATTTCTGCTTGGACTGATGATGATAATGTGTTAAGAGTTAGGATTATATCTAACTTAACTCCTCATCTAAGGTCAAACCAAACCAAACGTCATAAATAGACATCTCTGCAAATCCACAGGGATGAATCTCATGTTATACTGGGCAAGCGAAGATTACATAAATGGATCATTAGAAATCACATGGCATGTTGAGAAGCTGTATGACAAATTTTCCAAGCATATAGTTACTCTGTTGAAATAAATTCAACAATTTGCTAAATCAGAGGTCTCTGTGCTTTAACTGAAATGGCAGATGTGGTACCATGAGATCTCGCTTCTTCCTGAGACATGATCGTAAGAAGCCAACTGGATTTTTCACATTGGGTTCAGTTAGCTAAATGTAGTGGTGACTATCACGTGGTGACTCTCTCTTCCTAGTATTTAAAGTGGAAAGCAACTGTCTGTGATGTTGAGTCTCAGAAATTCATGATTAGATTATTTCTGCCTGGTGGAATATTCCACACAGATACCGCCTCCTGTTGATGAAATTCACATCAGGGCCCCTCTGGGTGATGGTGTTTAGAATGTGCATAGTCCTAAAGAAGACTGAATTTCAATTGGCTTAATTCACTTGACTAAAAATGAACTCTAGGCACTGTGGTCAAAACAAAGGTATCCAAGGGAACTGTGCTCTTTTGACTCAATATATTATTTTTAGAACAAGCTTATTAAATGATCGTCCTGTCCAGTTCTCCATCTGATGCTTGATACTACCTAGTAAGTTTCCATTAATTAATCATTTAATTATGATTGAACATATTGTCTAGAAATGTCATTAAGCCAGCAACAGGGATTGCATTACCTGTTTCATTTATCAATATACTTATTAACTTCACAAATATTTATTGAACACCAACTATGTGGCAAACATTGGTACAAGGTTGAAAAGACAGACAAATTTCCTACTCCCTGGGTCTTTCTGTTCAGTTATAGAGAGAAATTTAATATACAGATAAAAAAGACTATGTCACTGAATAATTTTAAGATGAAAGTAAAACAGTATGGTATAATAAATAATGGGGCAGGTAGTGGGATGGCTATGGTTGCTATTGCTAAGTCACTTCAGTCGTGTCCTACTTTGTGCAACCCCACAGATGGCAGCCCACCAGGCTCCCCCGTCCCTGGGATTCTCCAGGCAAGACACTGGAGTGGGTTGCCATTTCCTTCTCCAATGCATGAAAGTGAAAGGTGAAAGTGAAGTCGCTCAGTCATGTCCGACTTAGTGACCCCATGGACTGCAGCCTACCAGGCTCCTATGTCCATGGGATTTTCCAGGCAAGAGTACCGGAGTGGGGTGCCATTGCCTATGATAAGTAGAGTGAAATGGAAAGACTTCCCTGAAGAGTTAACATTTAAACTAAGATTTGAATAGCAAGAAGGAATCAGTCATGGGAAGTTTTAGGGGAAAAGCATTAAAGAAAGAGGCAATGATTTAGTGCAGAGACTCTATGGCCAGAATAAGAAAGTCTTGTGCATTGAAGGAAGAAAAAGTCCTTGTTCTGAGGGGCATGCATTTGCTAGTCATTTGTTTTTTCCATTTTGTGACTCATATTATTTATGCAGATTATTTATTTATATTATTTACCTTAAAATGGATATCTTTTCCTTTTCCTATATGTTTTCAGGTGTTCCTGGTACAATTTAGAAATTAATTCCTTGTTGGTTTTATATATTGCAAACATTTTCTTTGTTGCTTTGTTGAGCAGAAATCCTTAATTTTAATATAGCCAAATTTCATCAGCTTTTCTCCTTAGAGTTTTTGCTTGTTAGTTCTTGTTTAAGAAATTCTTCACTAAATTTATAAAACATTTTCTTAAATTTTTTTCTTATTTGCTTTTTGGATTTACTTTTCACATATTTGACAATTTAGAATTTACATTAATAATGTGAAGTATAGATCCCTGTTAATTTTTTTTTTTTTTTTATCATAAACCTATTGGGAAGGGGGGAATTTTCTCCTCTACCCTTTTTGAGTTCTTGTGGCTGGACTAATAATAAAATTGACACAAGACAGATTAATAGGAGAAAAAGAAACAGGTTTTAATTCATGTGCATAAGATACCACAGAAATGGGACACAAGAAGTGGCCAAAGCAGGCAACTTTTACTCTTTTCAGACAAAGCAATAATACATTCGTGAGGAATTGACAGGACAAAGAAACTTATGTTTTGGGGGTCCAATCAGTGAAGAATCAAAACAGAGTTTGGGCTTGGAATAGTAAATAACAGAAATGACAAGTTTGTTTATATAGATTTCTTGGCCCTAATTCCCTATCTTTGGTGATTAAAGTGTCCTTTTACTTTTAGATGCTGGGAGTGCACCTTTTCCATGAAAGATTTATTTCCTGCTTTTAGGAAAACAAGAAAGGAGGGTCAGAGGGTCCCTCTTGTGTTAACCATTTAAAATAAGTTTATGTCAGAGAGTGTTTTGCCTATGTTCTCCTCTAGGAGTTTTATAGTTTCTGGTCTTACATTTAGATCTTTAATCCATTTTGAGTTTATTTTTGTGAGTGGTGTTAGAAAGTGATCTAGCTTCATTATTCTACAAGTTATACGGTATTGTAAAGTAAAATAAAGTAAAAATAAAAAAATAAAGTAAGTTTAATTCAAAGTAATCAATATGCCATTGAGACACATTTAGGGCGGCCTACTGTGGACTGCAATCAGCTACTTTCCAACATCACCTGTCGCTTTTATTTGGTGATACCACTGTTATTATAAACCAAGATCTGGGCATTAGGGATGCTCAGTGTTACTGGCATGTTTTAGAAATCATTAGTTTATGCTTATAACAATTCAGCTACACAGGGATCTTCTTTCTTTTCCCTATGCTGTAATTGTAACTCTTTTCTCACACAGTGAGAACTCTGGCTTTCTCAAACATAATATTTACTTGCTTACTTAATTCTACAATAAATATAATGTTAGGTAGTTAGAATAGGAAATAAGAGTTCAAAATGGCAGTGGCTGAAAGACAAGGAAGGGAAAAGCCCGTGAAAATAGAACAAAGGAAAGTCAAAGGAAGGTCTGAGGACTGGAGTGAAACCTTCAGGTGGAACAAACAGCACTCCTGGCTAAGTGCAATTTGCATAGGGCAGGCCTAGGGGGAGGGAAAAAAACATATAAAAGGAGGAGCCACCCCCCCCCCCCACCGCCCCGTGTTCATGCACACTTTCTCTTTGTCTCTCTTTCTCGCTCCCCTGCGATGGCACACTTGTCCATTCTCTTCTCTTCCTGTCTTTGGGATGACATGACCTAATGCTTTGAGGATGGATTCTCCTGGTATCTTCTAAATAAAATATAGCTGTAACACTGATTTGTCTAAGAGCTATAACACAGTTTGTCCAAGACTCGAGAGCTGTGACTCACTGAGGGCTTTAATGTCCATCGCTCCAAATCTTTGTTGTGACGAGACAGAACCAAGGAGAATATGCTCGCCTGACATGTAAGATCCAGAATTGTTGCATCCATACCCCTATGAAAAACAAACCTACTAAAAAGAGATTTTGAAATGTTTGACATTTATTTTAATTGCAACTGAGTTCATTTGTTCCTGTTTACATCTGGTTTTAGTTCTCTCCCAACTCTTGATTTAATTTCATTATTTGAAAATGTAAGAGAGTAACACACTTCTAAAAGTCAAAACTATACTGAGAGAAGTATCACTCTCCTTCCTATGCATTCCTTCTCTCTTCTCTCCACACTTAGTATGTCCCCAACTTACAACATATCCATTTAAGATTTTTGATGGTGTGAAATTGGTATCCATTCAGTAGAAACTGTACTTCAAATTTTGAATTTTGATCTTTTTCCAGTCAGTGATGTGCAGCTTGAACTCATGATTCTGGGTAGTGACAGTGAACTACAGTTTGCAGTCAGCCCTGTGATCTCAGGGGAAAAGAGCTGATACATTTACAACTACTGTTTTCCACTTTCAATACAGAATTAAATAATTACACAATATTCAACACTTTATTGTAAAATAGGCTTCATTTTAGATGATTTTGCCCAACTGTAGGTTAATGTCAAGGCTAAGCTTTGTTGTGTTGTAGGTTATGTGTATTAACTGCAATTTATTATGGGTTTATTGAGATGTAATCCTACTGTAAATGAAGGAAGATCTGTAATCAATTTCATTGTTTTTTGCTTATCTTTCCTGTGGTTTTTTTTTTTTTTTGCAAAAGAATGCTTTTTTATCTCCCCTCTTCTAACACAAAACTAGCATGCTGTGTATACTCTTTAGTGTTTTTCTTTTGCCACTTAATGTTACTTCCTGGAAATCATTCCTTTACTGTATGTATTATATTTACTGTGTTTCTTTACTATTCGAAAACATTTCTTTTGGTATTTAAGAAAGTTTGTATCAATAGTCATAATAGTTATCTTTGTTCCTTTTTAAAATTGAGATATAATTTACATATAAAGTATTAGTTTCAGGTGTAAATAATAATGATTCAACATTTGTAAATAATGTGAAATGATCACCGTAATAAGTCTAGGTGACATTCATCACCACACAGTTACAATTTTTTTCTTGTGATGAAAACTTTTAACATTTCCTCCTTTAGAAAATTTAAAATATCCAGAATAGTATTATTAACAACTTAATTAATGGCACTAGTGTAAAGAGTATGCCTGCCAAAGCAGGAGATGCAGGAGACTCAGGTTTGACCCCTGGGTCAGAAAGATCCACTGAAGAAGGGAATGACAACCTACTCCAGCTTTCTTGCCTGGAAAATTCCATAGACAGAGGAGCCTGGTGGGCTACAATCCATGAGTTGCAAAGAGTCAGACATGACTGAGCACTCACACACACCCCCACACATTATAACTAGAGTCACCATGATGTACATTATAGCCCCAAGACTTATTTATTTTTATAACTGGAAGTTTGTAAATTCTGACCTCCTTCACCCAATTTTGCCCACCTTTCATCCCCTACCTCTGGTAACCACCAGTCTGTTCTTCTGTATTATGAGTTTGTTTGTTTTATTCAGATTCCACATGTAAGTGAGATAATATTTGTCTTTCTCTGTCTTTCATTTAATATATTGCCATTACAGTCCATCAATATCATCGCAAACGGCCACATTTCTTCCCTTTTATGACTGAGTAGTATTCCATTGTATATATCAGTATGTACCATAGCTTCTCTTCTGTATCCATTCATCCATTGATGGACATGAGTTGTTTCCATGTTTTGACTATTGCAAATTTTGTCCACATACTATTTTTCTACATGTTTATTAACCTTTGTTTAATTCTTAGTTCTACAATGAAATATATTAAATACTCATTATCAGTCTTTTTGCTGATGTTTTCTTAGTTCTTTTTTGGTTGAAACTTCTCCCTAGTATTACTTTGGAAGTGTTTGTGTGCACTTGAAGAGCAGCTTGATTATGTATAAAACCCTTGGTTCTGCCAGTCTTCCCATTCAACCCAACTGGAATCTAACAGATTCATTCAGTCTCCCACAAGACTGAAGATTTGCGACCATCCTGATTGCAAATATTCTGTCCCATCATTAAACCTGTGTCAGATCACAAGTTCTCCTTTTGTGGTCAACTTCTGGTCACCAAACTGCTAAGCCTAGTTTTTGATACAAGGATTAGTGATAGTAAAGTTTCATGACAAGGCTTGAGATCTAGAGAGAGAAGCAGAATGGCCAGACCCCATCACCACATAAATCTGTGTGGAAGCTTAATTTAGACAGGGTTCCCAGAATATAAATAGATAAGACACTAATGCCTCTGGGGAATGCCTCCAGGGATAAAGCTACTATGAAAAGAAGAAAAGTATTCATAGTTTAAAAAAAGCTTCAGGACTTACTTCCCTTGAAATAGCTGACAGTGCTTTTCCAGAATTTACTTAAACAAAAGGTTACTTATTTATAATCTCTTTAAGCCTTTGAGATTTTGAAGGAGGCTTGAGTGTCAAGGCTGAAAGGGCTCTTAGAAATAATCTAATGTATCTTTTCTTTCTTTAACATATGAGAAAACTGGAAATGTTGTCTGGAGTGGAAGAAGTATTTGAAGCTTACATGTGAAATTTCAGGCTTATTACAATGCTTTGAAAAATAAATCTGTTGCAGAAATGAACAAATAATTATAAAATATCTTTAAGTTTTGGATTCAGATTTTTAAAAATTTTTAAGAAGAAAAAGCATAGTGAAATTGAAGATGCTATGTTACCTTCTCTTATCTTATTCCTGTTCTTTCCTAGTGGAAACCAGTATTATGAATTTGGTATTCATTCCATGCATACTTTCACACTTTGCTTATACATACATATCAAACATTATGCAATTATTTTAACTTATCAAAATGTAAGCATAGTACATAATATTCAGAAATTTGCTTTTTAAAAATTTTGAGTGAACCTCATTATACATACCTCTGTGAGTATAGAAGTAAACCCTCATTATTCCAATGTTCCTGTGGCTATTGGGGAATGAGTCATTCAGCACAAATGTTCTTGTAATTGGGACACACTGTGATAATTAGCAGTGATCAGTCCATATCAGGTGTCAGGACACTCTTGCCTTCTGGAAGGAGCTTTGGATAAGGAGTCAAGACTACTGCTGGCTCTGTTCCTGACAGTGTGACTTTTGAAGAGGAATTGAGGTGTGATGGAATGAGCAATGGATATGACACCAGGCTTGGCTTCCAGCTGTACCACTAATTCCACTTGAGCCTCAGTTTCCTCATATGCAAAAAAAAAAAGAAAAAAAAAGATATTGCTTCACAATGCTATTGGACTCAAACTGGATAAGGGTGAGATAAGAGCAGAATGTTGCTATTATAATTTAAATATCAATAACCTCAGATATGCAGATGACACCACCTTCTTCAGAGAAAGCAAAGAACTAAAGAGCCTCTTGATGAAGGTTAAAGAAGAGAGTGAAAAAGCTGGTTTAAAGCTCAGCATTCAAAAAGCTAAGATCATGGCATCTGGTCCCATCACTTCATGGCAAATAGATGGGGAAACAATGGAAAAAGTGACAGGCTTTATTTTCTTGGGCTCTAAAATCACTGTGGAGGGTGATAACAGCCATGAAATTATTAAAAGATGCTTGCTCCTTGGAAGAAAAGCTATGACCAACCTAGACAACATGTTAAAAAGCAGAGACATCACTTTGCCAACAAAAGTCTGCCTAGTAAAAGCTATGGTTTTTCCAGTAGTTATGTACAGATGTGAGAGTTGGACCATAAAGAAGGCTGAGCACTGAAGAATTGATGCTTTTGAACTGTGATGTTGGAGAGGACTCTTCAAAGTCCCTTGGACAGTGAGGAGATCAAACCAGTCAATCCTAAAGGAAATAACTCTGAGTATTTACTGGAAGGACTGATGCAGAAGGTGAAGCTCCAATACTTTGGCCACTTGATGTGAAGAGCCGACTCATTTGAAAAGACCCTGATGCTGGGAAAGATTGAGGGTAGGAGGAGTAGGGGACAATAGAGGATAAGATGGTTGGATGGCATCAACGACTCAACAGACAAGAGTTTGAGCAAACTCTGGGAGATACTGAAGAACACAGAAGCCTGGCATTCTGCAGATCATGGGGTCGCAAAGAGTCGGACACGACTGAGTGTCTGAACAACGACGAAGTTCTCAGTTTTCATAATTGTAGAATAAGAGGGATAAAACTTGGTATCGAAAGCCTTTTTTACTCTAAAATTGCTTGTGATTCTGTGACTGGGGGTAAGTCAGGTCCCCCAAATGAGAAGGGTGGGGATCACCCTTGGATCCCCACCAGGGGCCGCCATTGGAAGAAAAAGTAGTACAAGGCACATAAGACAATTTAGCATCCCTTCCTTTCTCCCGTCATCACTTCTTTCATTCCTCTCTTCTTCTCTTTCTTCTGTTTCTTCCTTCCTTTCTCTTTCCTTTCTTATTTTTCTGTTCTTTTGTCCTTCCATTCCCCAAACTTGCGATACTTCTTGAAGCATTCATTTCCACCCTTCCTAGATAACTTCGACCTATTCTTCAGATATTCTTTGCTTTTCTGGGAAGCCTTCTTTTGTAGGCTTTTCCAGATCTTTCAAATTTTGATCATGATGCCCTTCCCATGTTCTCCAGTAATGCACTCATGACCGTCCTCATTGCATTTATCACTGTGAATTGAATTGTCTTCAATCTTTAATAGAATCTAAGACTGGGGGTGGGGGGTGGGGGGTTGGGATGTAAGTTTCATGTCTTGTTCACTGCTTTATCCCAAAAGGCCATACTGGTGCCTGGAACATAGAGGGCACTTCAATTCTGTTGAATAAAGAATAAGTAAATATTCAGACACCATGCTAGGCAGCATGAATACAGAGATAAATAGCTCAAAGCTTTAAGCTCTCAAGGAATTAAACGTCTCATAGGGAGGATAGCATGAACACTTGTTAAGTCACTTCAGTTCAGTTCAGTTCAGTCGCTCAGTTGTGTCTGACTTTGTGACCCTATGGACTGTAGCCCACCAGGTTGCTATGTCCATGGGATTCTCCAGGGAAAAATACTGGAGTGGGTTGCTATGCCCTCCTTCAGGGGATCTTCCCACATCTCTTACGTCCTCTCCATTGGTAGGTGGGTTCTTTACTACTAGTGCCACATGGGAAGACCAGGGAGGATAGACAGGCAATCAAATAATTGCAATTCTGTATTATAAGAACAAGCATCAGAAATCTGTTCAAAATGCAAATGTATATAGAGGAAAGAGTTTGAGTGGGTCTAAGAAAGTTGTATAAGAGATTGGTAAACTGGATCTTAAGGATGAGCAGAAATGTGTCAATCTGGGAAAAGCAAAGGACATGCCAGGCACAGCATCAGCATATTTATTCAACTAGTATGGCAACCCACTCCAGTGTTCTTGCCTGGAGAATCCCAGGGAAGGGGGAGCCTGGTGGGCTGCTGTCTATGGGGTCGCACAGAGTTGGACGCGACTGAAGCGACTTAGCAGCAGCAGCAGCAGTATTTAATAATCCCCAAGCATGTACCAAGCACTATTACAGGTATGGATGCTATAGCAGGCACGTTTGGAAACACCCTCCTCAAGTCCCTTCCTTCCTTTTCTGAGGTCTTCTTTCTGTCTTACCCATGTCATCCTGTGTCTCTACAGCACCCTTGCAAATATAGGTATTTACCACATATGAAAATTTATGGGGAAAGTGCATTTCCTTGATCCGAGAGAACAAGGTCTTGGCTGTTTTTGTGCTGAGGAGGACGTGAGGGCTTGAATTTCTCAGTGTTTTGATCAAAGGCACACAGCTGTTATATGAGAACACCCTGGAAATGTAATCTGAGTTCTCCAAGGCATAGACTGGGCCTCACCATCTGTCTCAGGCCACAATCTGACTGAGGACTATCTTTGGCTGAACATCCCTTGCATGGGTCAAATATTAATACAAGCATCTGCCAGAGAGAATAACAAGGTAAGAAAAAAAAATGCACATGAAATAAAGGCTAGAAGAAGTCTCATAGATCAATACACACCATTATGCAGAGCTTTTATGGAGGCAATTAGTAAAAAGAAATACACAGAGTAAAAGATAAACCATTAAAGGGGTTGTTTCATAACAAAACTGGTATATCCATTTGCAGCAAATTTTATACAGGGCTCTCAGCAGTGAAAGAGTGGAGTCCTAACCACTGGATACCAGGGAATCCCCTGAAAACATATTTGTTTGACTTTTTCACTTGCCTGAGGATAGAATTCTGAGTTGGACACAGTTTTTCTTCAGAATTTTGAAGTAATTGGAAGCCTTCTATCTTCCAATATTGCTGATGAAAAGTTGGAAACCAATCTAATTACCTCTTCTTTGAATGTTTTCTTCTCCCTATACAATTTCTGTTTACTTAAGATTGCATTTCTTCTGTTTGTATTGAACTTTAACTTCCACATTTTCTGATAATCTTTAAGTATGTAGGACTAAAAACTGCTAAGACTCTCTGAGTACAGGGGTGAAGCTTGTTGATTGTGCACTTCTGTGTAAGATGAGCTGTTAGGGACTTTTCACTGGGGGAATTCCAATGTCAGTATCTTTTCCCCTTGGCTGCTCAGATTCCTCAGAGAAGGCTTTTCCAATCCTTGGCCCAGAGCTACATGTGAAGGTTTATATTCCACTCTTAATGGAACCTGAGTAGGGGAAGGTGCCTGGGGTGGGATATAGGTTCACCGTTCAGATATATGTTTATTTAAATCCACGCTTTCAGTAGGCTTCTTCAGTCTTTAATTGTACCATTGGTTTCCCAGTCCAGAGAGTCACTTCAAGGAATAAAACTGTAGCCTTTGCTTAGGTTGGGGAAGAATAGTTGTTAGCTGTGTCAAGGTTAAGGGAAGGGAGGGATCTTTGGGACCTAGCAGTTTCTTGAAAGGCTCTGAACTATTATCTTATCTTAGCTATCCCCACTGCTGCCAGTCTATACAGTACAAATCAGATGGACTCTTGGCTTTCCCTACTACTAGTTTAGGATTCAGCTTTCTTAGTTTTGCTAAATTGGTTACAGCAGTCCTTTTGCATCACAGGTTCCAAAACTTACTTGCTGCTTTCTTTGATTCTTATCATTCTTATGGATTTATGCTTTAAAAAAGTCTCTCTACTGTCATTTTAGAAGGATTTTGAGAGACAGCAAAATTATATGCATATGTTGTATCTTTCTGTCTTAACCCAGAAGCCCAGAAAACTTTTAAGTTGAGGTGAAGATATGCTATCTTTATTCCTGTATCTTGAACTTCCACTGAAGCCAGGAAATTAGCAAGTAGATAGCATAAGGGTTCAGAATTTACACCATGGAATCAAACCTGCGATTGAACCCTATGTTTGTCACAAAATATTGATAGTGGTTAATGTTGCTATTTTGTACTTAATTTTTTCCTCCTAACATTTCTCTCTTTTCCTACAATATGCATGTATGTGTGTGTGTTTGTATCACTCAATTGTGTCTGACTCTTTGTGACCCCATGGACTGTAGCCCACCAGGCTCCTCTGTCCATAAAATTCTCCAGGCAATACTGGAGTAGGTAGCCATTCCTTTGTCCAGGGGAACCTTCCCAACCCAGGGATAGAACCCAGGTCTCCCAGATTGCAGGCAGATTCTTTATTGCTGATTCAACAGGGACACCCACAACATGCATATATTACTTTTATAATCAGAAAAGTTAGTATTATTTAAATAAAATAATGCTAGTTGAAATGAGTAATATAAACATTTCATCTCAGTTTTATTCTTAAATAGAGAATAGAGCTACTCATTTGCTTAAAAAGTTTGTGTAGAAATAGTTCTAGCTAGTAATTATAGTTTGCTGCAACCCGTGAAGATTTATTATATAAGTAGTTTAAAAAATATAACGCCCAGACCGTAATCATGTTACATTCACAAAAGGAAATACTGGCCTATATCAGCAAGATCTTACTTTCTGTGATGAGTTCAGGGACAGGCTTCACTGAAAAGAAAAAATTCTCCCACATCTTTTAATAATTAGTTGAATTGAAAACTTATCAGCCTTAAAAGGGTGACAATAGATTGAATATCTTTTGTCTTATCTCCCTTCTTGTCTAATGTTTTTCTTCTTTAAATCTTAATTTGATTTTGTCTTTATTATCTTTTAGGAATCATAAGAAGGTTAGTAGAAAATATTTATATATTTATATTTCTATTGAATGATCCATCTTACATCTCATCACTATCATATCAGGACTCTTCTAATTCTTTGAGAAGTTCAGGTAGAGTTTCATTATGTATTTAATATTGATGATGAAAATTTAAGGGAATGAGGATGTTCCATGAATGATGTAGATAGGATCAAAGCCTGGGTGCTTTGGAGTTACTACTAAGGTTTGTGAATTCGTCATATGAAGCATAGACTATGGACTGAATGCATAACATTTATTACAATTTTTCAAATATTTGTTGATGCTATCATATTTAATATAATATGAATTCATTTCTTTTCTCTCTTTAGTCACTAAGTCATGTCCAACTCTTTTGACCTCATGGACTCTAAGCCTGCCAGGCAAGAATACTGGAGTGGGTTTCCATTTCCTTCTCCAGGGGCTAGCAGTATAGTTAATTCTCAGTTGTCTAACTCTGATCATCCATGCCTCTCTTCCTGCAGAAAACCCACCCCAGATGAAGCAAGCATTGACTATCTCCTGTTTGAGGGGAAGTGTTCTAAGAACACTGCCACCAACAACATGGCTAGAACCACTAGCCCTTGGAACTAGCCCACTAACCCTTGGAACTAGCTCCTGAGAGAATTTGAAATAGTCATCAACATTTTCCTCTACTTTTGCAGGAAATACTGGAAGTAAATAAAGGGACATAGAATTCAACACCTGACTACCAGTGTTTTACATTCAGTTGCTTGGAAGCATACTGATTCAGCTCTGGCTAGAAAATAAAGAATTACTTTATTACTTCCTAAACTACATTAAGACAAAAGTCAGTTCAGGATAACATAGTTTTTGTATTGAAGGTGAATATGCAATAAAAAAATCTGCTCAACTCTACGTCTGGAGATTCAGTTGGGAAGCCCTAAGTGACCATTTGTCACTGAGATATATAGGTGCTTGAATTTCTTAGTTGATGCTGCCAGAGATGTGGTTACTGGGCAAGGGGAGGAAAGAAAATGAATCTTGTCCTTTACAGGCATAGTTAGTTTGAGTGTAATCCCTCAACTCTGAAAAAATGGATTTAATTTTCACAACAATTTAAATGAATTCATTTAAAGGTATGGAAACATTTTGTCTAAAAGTTTGAGAATCATTTATCTAGTTAAATGAGCACTTGACATGGGAGATGTCTTTAAATATTGACCTTAAATATTGCTTTTAAATGTAAAAGGTAAGACTCTATCCTGGGTTAATCACTTAACTAGCTCTGTGATTTATTTAGTTTTCCTCATTTGAAAAATGGAGATAATAATACAAACTATATTTATTCTTCCAGGAACTGTGCATGTCAAGTGCTTTAAAGAAGCCACATACTTTGAAAATACTGGATGTCACTATGATGACAGTTATTATCAGTCAACCGTATAATGATATAAAACCTAAAGAGAGAATTGAAAAAAAATGATTCACTTACCCCATACATCAAGTGTCTTGATTGCTAAGCTCATAGGATTTTAGTTTTTGTTGTTTAGTAATAATTTATTTAAAAAATAGAAGCAAAATTTCTGGGTCAGTATGACAGAATGAGTACATGCAGAAATCTCCAGCTTCTGTTCTAAATGCTTAAGAATGAGAGATAAACTATTGTCATATATATGTGCCATATATATGTCATATATATGTGTGTGTGTCATATATATTGTCATGCTGCTGCTGCTGCTGCTGCTAAGTCGCTTCAGTCGTGTCCGACTCTGTGCGACCCCATAGACAGCAGCCCACCAGGCTCCCCCGTCCCTGGGATTCTCCAGGCAAGAACACTGGAGTGGGTTGCCATTTCCTTCTCCAATGCATGAGAGTGAACAGTGAAAGTGAAGTCGCTAGTCGTGTCCGACTCTTAGTGACCCCATGGAGTGCAGCCCACCAGACTCCTCCGTCCATGGGATTTTCCAGGCAAGAGTACTGGAGTGGGGTGCCATTGCCTTCTCCAATATATTGTCATATATGTATATATATACACACATATATAAACACATTCAAAGACAACTGAGACAACCACTATGGATAGAGAGGGAAGCTACAAAGATAGTCAGAGCCTGAAGGTATATAGTTTTCTGGAAGTTGGGACTGGAAAGTGGATGAAGACTTCAATATCTTTATAAGAGCAAGGGCTAAATATGCCTCTGTCATGATGAGGATGAAGTTTTCTTCTTCATTATGGGGAACAAGTATTATTTGCTTTGCTCTCAAATATCTTCTGTGTTCTGTGTTGAAAGAGAAAGGAAATATATTTACTTACCCATCTGAAACTTACTTCTGTCAAAATCTGGTAGTTGAAACAGGTTTCTGTGTGAGACTGGAATATGAGCTTGAATAACATATAGTGGTTGTAACTCGGCCACCTGAATAAGTGAGAATCCCAAGACAAGACTGCAATATGTGACTTGGGTTTGAGGCCAGAAAACTGGTGAAGCAAGGATGACCCTGCCGTACATGCAAGACAAACATAGGAGGAACTCTGCACTGAAGATACTCTCTCAAGCAAAAAGAACACAAGGACACTTGGTATCATAAAAAGTCGTCATAGAATCCATAAGTAAGAAAATTCACAACCATAAAAAGGGAGCTAATAAAATGATCTGGAAGGGCCTTAAAGCTTAAAACTGTCCCCAAAATCAAGCAACCAACCCCTAACCCACCCTGTTGCCCCAAGCAACAATCCCTGAAAAGCAAAATCATCATCCATAAAACAAGATTAGGAATTTATGAAAGCAGCGTGAAAGTAGCACGGAAATGAACTTATTGGTAATCTTGGAAATAAAGTATAAAGTATAGTCACAAAACTTAAAAATATAATGGATGGGCTAAATAATAGCTTTTAAAGAATGAAAGAGGGCCTTTATGAATTGGGAGACAGAACAGAAGAAATCTCCCATAATGCAAAGACAATGACATGTAAAAAGTGAAAGAAATATGGAAGATTTCAGACTACCTGCAGGATATGTCAACCAGATCAGTTGCCTACCCTCAGTCATAGCAATAGAAGCTAGACAACATTGCAGTTATTGTTTTAAAGCACTAAGAAAAAATAAATGTAAACATAAAATCTGATACTCAGCAAAAAGATAATTTAGCAGGGAAGTCTAAAGAAAGCACATTTTAGGTATATGAGGAGCAAGATGGTTTGTTATTTCACAAAAGAATTGTTAATGGAAAAATTCAATATTGAAACTGACTCTTATTGGAAGAATTATTGAAAGATGAATTTCAGCAAGAAGAGAAGGGAAGGATGAAGTGTAATGCAAGAATACTAGGTGTGCCTATAAATCTGGAAAATATCTTAATAAATGTAAGTAAGTGTTGGTTGTATAAATAATATTAATGACAATAAGAACAGTACTGTTAACATTAAAACAGAGAACTAAAGAAACAATAATTACCTGGACTCTAGAGGATATCAGAGGGAATGAGAAGATCTATAATGTTCTTTTCTTATTTAGAAAGAAGATTGAGATGTTGAGTAAATTTAGGTTTTAATTAAAAAAGTATGTCTAAATATGTATTTAGATTACAATTGCCTCTGCCCTGTGGTCTGCCACCCAGTCCCACCCCAGGCCGAGATCTAAATAGGCAGACATCCAATGGATCTGAAAAGAGAATACACCTGGGCCAGGTAAAGATGACTTGTCAGAGTAGCCCTGTGGTTAAGACACAATCCTGCCCTGGAGTAAAAGAAACATAATTCTCACTTTTCTCTGAACATGCGGTATTTGGTTTAGAACTTCTTAACATGTGCCAAATGGAGAAGAACTGGAGAAGCTTTGGTAGGGTCAGGACAGTGAGAAACAGCTTGGAAAGTGGAATAAAAAGTAAAGAAAATAGGGTTAATTCAGCTGGAGAAAGAGTTGACATGGCCCCATGCTTATTACCAAATTCAGATTTAAAATGAAGAAAGTAGGGAAAACCACTAGACCATTCAGGTATGACCTAAGTCAAATCCCTTACGATTATACAGTGGAAGTGTAGAAATAGATTCAAGGGATTAGCTCTGATAGACAGTGCCTGAAGAACTATGGAGGGAGGTTCATGATATTGTACAAGAGGCAGTGATCAAGACCATCCCCAAGAAAAGAAATGCAAAAAAGCAAAATGGTTGTCTGATGAGGCCTTACAAATAGCTGAGAAAAGAAGAGAATCTAAAGGCAAAGGAGGAAAGGAAAGATATACTCATTTGAATGCAGAGTCCCAAAGAATAGCAAGGAAAAATAAGAAAGCCTTCCTCAGCAATCAATGCAAAGAAATAGAGGAAAACAATAAAATGGGAAAGACTAAAGATCTCTGCAAGAAAATTAGAGATACTAAGGGAATATTTCATGCAAAGATGAGCACAATAAAGGACAGAAATGGTATGGACCTAACAGAAGCAGAAGATATTAAGAAGAGGTGGCAAGAATACACAGAAGAACTATACAAAAAAGATCTTCATGACCCAGATAACCATGATGGTATGATCACTCACTTAGAGCCAGACATCCTGGAATGATAATCTTTCAAAGAATAAAAATGGAAGATAGAATTTCCAAGTCAATAGAGGGGAAAATAAAAACAAAAACAGGACAACTTTATGAAAACAAGTAGGAAAGGGGAAAAAAAGGAAAATGTGGAAAATATAAAATATTATAAGTATTTCAGAATAATCTCAGAAATGTTGAACCTATCTATTCAAAGATGTACACTTAGACTAAATTTTTAAAATTTAGCTCTGTGCAATTTAGAGAAACACATATAAAACAAAATTATATAGAAATGTTGGAAATAAAGAAATCTAAAAGTTATCAGGTGAGTACTCATCAACGCACAGAAGCTATTACCACATTATTTAAAACAGATAATATACGATATAAAATTAAAAGCACTGAGGAACAAGAAGAAAAGTAGTCTTAAATCAACTAACTCAAGATGGAGAGTAGAAGAACATGCACTCATCTTCTCCAGTGAGAACTCCAAATTTACAACTAATCGCTGAACAACCGTTGACAGGAGAATGATGGATCCCACACACACAGAAAGATACCACATGTTCAAGGGCAAAGGAGAAGCCCCAGTAAACCAGTAGGAGAAGCAAAATTGCATTTAGAATCAAGCCCCATACCCGCCAAAGATGCTCAGAGGGCTCAAAGAAAACCTTTTGTGCACCAGGAACCAGGGACCCCACAAGAGACTAGGCCAGACCTGCCTTAGATTGTTTGAGTGTCTCCTGCGGAGGCACAGGTCAGCAGTGGACTGCTGAGGGGACAGGGGCTTTGGCTCAGCAGACCTGGGGAGTGAAGTGTGTGAGCCCCACCATAGAGCCTCCGAGCAGACAACCCACAAACTGGAGAGTGATTATACCAAAGAAGTTCTAGAACTGTTGTGAAAGTTCTAGGGCCCACAACAGATTTCCCAAACTGGGGATCTGCCAAAGGGACTGAGAACCTCCAGAGAATTTGAAGACTAGTGGGATTTGCTTGCAGAATGTCCACAGAACTGGAGAAACAGACCCTTGCAGAGCACAAACAGAACCTTGTGCAGACCAGGGCCCAGGAGAAAGGAGCAGTTACCTCACAAGAGACTGAGGCAGACTGGGCTATCAGTGTCCAGGTGTCTCTGGCAGAGGCATGCCACCTGGCCTGCGATGTAGTTGGAGGCACTGAATACAACAGTCCTGGCATAAACCCTTTTGAAGGAGGTCACCATTACCACCATTATTACTGCCATAGTTTGGCCTAGGCCAACTAGAGGAAGGCGGGCTCAGGAGGGCCTAGAGGAGCTATTCCACGTTTGAGGTCAGGAGGGGCGGCGGTGAGGAGTTTCCCTCGTCCAAGGTAAGGAGCAGCAACTGTGCTTTGCTGGGGCAGCCCTGAAGAGATACCCCACGTCCAAGGTAAGAGAAACCCAAGTAAGACGGTAGCTGTTGCAAGAGGGCATCAGAGGTCAGACACACTGAAACCATACTCACAGAAAACTAGTCAATCTGGTCACACTAGAACCACGGCCTTGTCTAACTCAGTAAAACTAAGTCATGCCCGTGGGGCCACCCAAGACGGGCGGGTCATGGTGGAGAGGTCTGATAGAATGTGGTCCACTGGAGAAGGGAATGGCAAACCACTTCAGCATTCTTGCCTTGAGAACCCCATGAACAGTATGAAAAGGCAAAATGATACGATACTGAAAGAGGAACTCCCCAGGTCAGTAGGTGTCCAATATGCTAGTGGAGATCAGTGGAAAAATAACTCCAGAAAGAATGAAAGGATGGAGCCAAAGCAAAAACAATACCCAACTGTGGATGTGACTGGTAATAGAAGCAAGTTCTGATGCGGTAAAGAGCAATATTGCATAGGAACCTGGAATGTCAGGTCATGAATCAAGGCAAATTGGAAGTGGTCAAACAAGAGATGACAAGGATGAACATCGACATTCTAAGAATCAGCAGACTAAAATGGACTGGAACGGGTGAATTTAACTCAGATGACCATTATATCTACTACT
>SJYT01017017.1:0-38313 GCA_006410635.1 Cephalophus harveyi
AAAAAAAAAAAAAAAAAACCTGCCTGGCAATGCAGGAGACATTGCAGGAGATGAGGTTCAGTCCCTGGGTTAGGAAGATCCCCTGGAGGAGGGCATGGCAACCCACTCCAGTGGGATTCTTGCCTGGAGAATCCCGTGGACAGAGGAGCCTGGCAGGTTACAGTCCATGGGGTTGTAAAAAGAATTGGAAATGACTAAGTAACTAAACAACACACCAACATTAAGGGCATATGCATGTACTTGCAATTTTCTGTACATTTTCGATTTTTCAAAATAAAAAGTTGGAGCGAAAAAAAATGTAGAAATATTCCAATCACATTCATTCAGTTTCAAATAGTTTACTCTTTTTAATCCCTGCAGTGTGTTAGCCACTCAGTCATGTCTGACTCTTCGCAACCCCATGGACTGTAGCCCACTGGGCTCCTCTGCCCATGCAGAGGACATGTTTAATGCACTAGCATTTTTGCTTTTTAAGCAGTGCTATCCCCTTGGACCATATTATGGTCTTTCTATTCTTTTAGTTTCGTGGCTTTTAAAAAATGATGTCACACGTAATAAGCAAACTAACCACTGGTGACACTAAAATGGGAAAGGGGTTCTTGGCATGGCTCAAAAAGTCCTGTATATAATTTTTAAATCAAAGCTGCAATTTGTGGTCCAGTGAGCAAGATGGCATCTTGCTTGATTGCTCTGCCGATAAGAACTCATCATTCCTGTCATGAACCAGAATCACCGTTTCTGCACTTTGGTTCTGGGAGGCAGACATTTTCTCTGACCTCGTCCATGTCCTCTGACAAGGAAATTTCAGCTCGTCCAAGAAAAGATACCCTCTGCTGCTCGTTGCTTGGGAGGGAAAACACAGTCTCCTTCCTGCTGCTGTTGCTAAGTCGCTTCAGTTGTGTCCGACTCTGTGCGACCCCATAGATGGCAGCCCAACAGGCTCCTCCGTCCCTGGAATTCTCCAGGCAAGAACACTGGAGTGGGTTGCCATTTCCTTCTCCAATGCATGAAAGTGAAAAGTGAAAATGAAGTCGCTCAGTCGTGTCCGACTCCCAGCGATCCCATGGACTGCAGCCCACCAGACTCCTCCGTCCATGGGATTTTCCAGGCAAGAGTACTGGAGTGGGGCGCCATTGCCTTCTCCAGTCTCCTTCCTAGGAGACAATGAAATAAGAATTGAGTCCAAAAGAGTATATAAAGAGTCTTCATTTTCAACTGGTTAGCGTTTCATTTTTAGCCTGAATGCAACCTTGCCCTGAGAGATGGGGGGTGACAAGTGGCTGAATTTCCCCTTCTTGCTCAAGCAGTCATTTATTCTGACAACAGCATCTTTTCAGTAATAAGAAATCAGTTCTAATTTCCCCAGTTTACTTAACAAAAATATGGACTACTTGTTGATAGAACTGATACATTTCTTGTGTGCATGTGTGATCTAAAATGCTAAGTTTGGGGGACAGGGAAAAACACAGAGAAACAGCTTTTACTGGGGGAGAAAATATGTGTGGCAGTAAAGAAGCTACTCTAATTTGAATGGAACAAAGCCATCTTGAACTGCTTGTTCTTTTCAAGTACCTTTCCAGCGTACCTGAGTTCTCACAGTCCTGGAGAATCATTAGAAACAAGAAAACTTTGTGACTGTTTTAAAACCTCAAAACTCCTGCCAGGATTGGCTCTAAATATCAGAGAGGTCCTTGTGGAAGAAGATGTAAAGATATCTTGTAAAACCGGCTATGAGCTGCATAGCCAGAGCTTTAAGGTAAAAGTTAAGGACAAAAACTTATTTTAGCTTCTCAGATGAAGGAAGGAAGAAAGACACTTTGTTCCTGATTCAGAAAAAATGTTATTTAAGTGTAATGAAATTTTTGAGCAGATAACACTCTATTAGTGAATCTTCATAAATTTTATCACTATTCTCAATTAAGAATATGTAAAATACTGGTGTTGCTTAGTCGTGTCTGACTCTGCAATGCCATGGACTGCAGCTCACCAGCCTCCTCTAGGTCAGTGTGTAAGTATATTTAGTTCCCAACTTGAAGTTTAAAGATAATCTCTGCATACTCTCTATTTATATCTTTTAAAATTGAATATAATATTTATTCAGGTTATTTTTTTCTGATTCAATCTTCAGTGAGGAAAAATATAATTTTCTTCCTGGGGAATCAGAGATTTCACACTAGCTTTAATAAAATCAATTTCATCACTAGATATAGAATATTTCCCTAAGGGTCACAAAAAGCTGACGTTGATTCATCTTCATCAAAACAGAGAAGTTGTTAAAGGGAAGAATTGATACGAGAGTTCTCCCCAATAACTGAATGAACACAGAGGAATGAATAAGATGAACTTTACATATAAACACACATAGAGCCCTTTTCTCCTCGTCTGTCTCTTGCACTGCTCTCTCAGAACCGTCGGCAATAGCAGACATACTGAGAAGTCAACTCAGCTGAGTGATAGTGAAACTCGAAGGAAAAAGAAACTTGAAATGTGCAAATATATTATTGTTCAATATCTTTGCAGATGGTTTTATTACCTTAAGACATCATGGTTTCTGTCTCCTCTCTCTGTGTCATTTCTCTGTCATTGTCTTTCTCACACACACTCACCCAGAGGGACACACATATTGATACCTGGTGGGGAATTTCTCAGAGAAGACAATGGCACCCCACTCCAGGCCTCTTGCCGGGAAAATCCCATGGACAGAGGAGCCTGGTGGGCTGCAGTCCATGGGGTCGCTGGGAGTCGCACACGACTGAGCGACTTCACTTTCACTTTTCACTTTCATGCATTGGAGAAGGAAATGGCAACCCACTCCAGTGTTCTTGCCTGGAGAATCCCAGGGACAGGGGAGTCTGGTGGGCTGCCGTCTCTGGGGTCGCACAGGGTCGGACACGACTGAAGCGACTTAGCAGCAGCAGCAGCAAGGGAATTTCTTAAAGTTATCTCTTCTCCAAACTGAGAAAAGTCAACGACCCAGATCCATTAAATGAATGATCACTTCTTAATATTTAAAGTAAACAATCTGGGAGAGCAATTTAAATGAATACGAGGATTCTACCAAAGTAATACATTTGACCCTTGAACAATACAGGTTTGAGCTGTGCAGGTCCACTTATGAGTGGATCTTTTTTAAAAAAAATAAATACATACTACAGTGCTAAGGTAGCTCAGTTGATAAAGAATCTGCCTGCAATGCAGGAGACCCAGGTTTGATCCCTGTGTTGGGAAGATCCTTGGAGAAGGAAATGGCAACCCTTTCCAGTATTCTTGCTTAGAAAATCCTTAGTACAGAGAAGCCTGGTGGGCTACAGGCCATGGGGTTCATAAGAAATAGGACATGACTTAGCAACTACACCACTACCACAGTGCTGCATGATCCATGCTGGTTGAGTTTGTGGATGTAGAGCCCTGAATGTGGAAGGCCAGCTGTGAAGTTATATTCAGATTTTCAGTGGAGAAGGTTTAGACCCCCCCTAACTCTATATAGCTTAAGGGGACACATAAGAAGCTTTCTTTATCACTTCCCCTTGCCAAAAACAGACACGGGAAGCATGGCACACATGAACAAAATTTTAAGGCAATAGTTCTGGTTTCAACTTTGTCCCAGTAAGTGTAGACACAACAACTTTAATCTAGTTCTTCATTCTGTATACCAAATTCAAACATTCTACCAAAAATCTGCAGGCATTTTCTGGCTAAAAACATCTTTTTCTCCCTTAAGGCTAAATAAGCCCTATGGGTAACTAGGAAAGTTGTAAAACTGGTTCTACTAGCAAACTATAAAACTTTCATGCCCTATTTACCACATTAGAAAAGAGCAACCTTCCCCTTTTTAGCCTGAACACATGGCTTTTTCTGAAGCTCTGCCAGGTTCAGGTCAGATACTATTAGGGCGGTGATGACTGTGGGTTACGGCACATACTCCCGCCATGGTTTCACCTGTGAGAGCCCTTTCAGGTCTCTATCTGGCCCTGTTCTCTTGTGAATGTATTTGTGTGAGCAATCTCTGGACAATATTAAGTAGTTGTATCAACAATAAGTGTTGGTGATGCTTATCTCTATTTCTCTGATTCTAGCACGCCGAGACTTTTGAGATGACCTACTAAGATAAAATCTGAGTGACACGTGTTACAGAAAAAAGGCACAATTTGACCGGAAAAGACTTAAGAAGCAAACGTGGAGGTTACTTTCTGCAACACTAGCAGTCCGGTAAGACTGCTCTCGTGGTGCTTATTTCAGAACCCTGGCTAAATTCTTGGTGTTTGACTCACTGGAACAAAGAGTGAATCAAACACAAGGAATTTAGAATTTATTAGCTGGTAACATCCCACAAGTTCAGAATACTCGATGAAGACTATATGTATTTTTTAAAAACGGGAGGGGGGATGTTTCTGTTCAATTAAATTTTTTAACTGAACTATAGCTGATTTATAAATGCTTTATTAATTTCTGTCATACAGCAAAGTGACTCATATATATATTCTTTTCCATTATGGTTTATCATGGGATATTGAATATAGTTGCCTATACAGAAGGACCTTATTGTTTATCCAATCTATAAACTTACATCTGCTAATCCCAATATCCAGCTCCATACTTCCCCCAGCTGCCTCCCTCTTTGGTTCAAATTTTAAACGTTTTTAGTCCACTCATTTCTGAGGAAGTGAAAACATCTTGGTAGTTCAACTCTTGCCCTACACTGCCTCCCTCACCTTTGACCTACCTGTCTTTCATCCTTCTCTCCTGTGCTCCTAACCTTTTTCCTCCCCATCAAATATATGATGGAGAGAGGGTGAAAAGTCAGGACTTGATCATTTTCAGTCTCATCATCAGCCCTGACCTAAATGCTCTTGAAGGTTTTCCTAGTCAGATCAAGTAGCTGTCCATATTATTTAAACTACTAAACAAATATCCCTGAAAATGTAGTGGTTGAAATAAAATACAAGTAAATTTATCTTTTAGCTAACAATCTGAGAGGGAAAGAAGATAGTGGGGAGACCATGCTCCACTCAGTCATGCAGGAACCCCACCCAGAATGAGGTTAATCCTTCCATCTTCAACGTGTGGTTCTTAAGGTCCATCCTCTCATCACTATTTCAACCCATGGGAAAGAAAAAAAAAAAAGCTGTAGAAGTGAGCATGCAAGTTTTCAAGACAAGTCTTGAATGGCGTCTATCACTTTTGCTCACACTTCACTGGAGAGAGCTTAGTGTTAGGGTCACAACTAGCTGCAGAGGGAGCAGGAAAATACAGTCATTGGCTGGAAAGCTTCATCCCAGTTATGACATTATCTTACTTCAGAAGCAGTAGGGCACAGATTTGGGTGAACAACTTGTGATCTCTACCACACCATTCTAGGTGGCACTAGTGATAAAGAAGTGAAGTGAGGTCGCTCAGTCGTGTCCGACTCTTTGCGACCCCATGGACTCTACCACACTCCGTCCATGGGATTTTCCAGGCAAGGGTACTGGAGTGGGTTGCCATTTCCTTCTCCAGGGGATCTTCCCGACCCAGGGATCAAACCGAGGTCTTCCACATTGTAGGCAGACACTTTACCATCTGAGCCACCAGGGAAGGTAGGGATAAAGAACCCACCTGCCAATGCAGGAGATGTAAGAGACGCAGGTTCAGTCCCTGGGTCGGGAAGATCCCTGAAGAGGGAAGGCACCACTTCAGTAGTCTTGCTTGGGAAATCCCATGGACAGAGGAGCCCGGTGGGCTACAGTCCATCGGGTCACAAAGAGTCAAACACAACAGAGAGTGTGAGCACAGCACAGGGTAAGACTCAGGTTCAAGAATCAATTGTTTTGGGCCCTTTGCAAACTATTCTTATATATTATTCATCTGTAATGAGAATGTATTTTCTTGATCTCATAAATTAGGGTATACTCTTATTTCCTAGATGAGTTATGAGAGTAAAATAAGAAAATATATCAGAAAGCTGTTTGGAAAAGATAAAAATATTTATATTTTTAGTGTCTAATACTAACACTATATTTTAGTCTATATTTAGTCTAACACTATATTTTAGTGTTAGAAATTAAATTAAATTATTCTTTCATTGGAATATAAAAAATTTTCAGCATATGAGTCTTCATTTGTCAGGTGAGTTAGGATTGTTGGGAGAGGCAGCAAACGTATTTAGTGCCCCATTGCCCTCCCACTGACCTTGAGTGTGGCTGCAGTAGCTCAGAAATGGGGTGTGGGGCTTGGCCGCACGTCACAGCGCTCAGACTCTCCTACCTGCAGGGGCATCTTTGGGTTTGTCTTGAGGTGAGTCCTCACTGCAGATAATTCACATACTGACTCATTTGGCACTGGATCTCTGGGTTGTGCTTGACTTTCTGTTCTTCTGTTGCCTTAAGGTACAGATACTTTTAAAACAGAAAAATAAGTAAATTTTAACAAACATCATCATCATCACCCTGAATTGAGCCATCAGTAATTTGCTTTAGCCCATCACTGAGAATACTGGCCTAAACATTTTTTTTTTTTAATTTCACAAGTACAACATTTCTTCTTTGCATTGTGATGTTTTCCATTGTAGGCAGAGATGTGTATAAGAGACAGGGATGGATTTGAAGTTTGGGATTAACAGATATGCACTACTGTATATAAAATAAATAAGCTACAAGGACCTACTGTACATCATAGGGAACTATTTTCAATATCTTGTAGTAACCTATAATGGAAAAGGATGTGAAAAAGAGTATATATGCATATATATACACAGAGGCACACACACACACACACATATATGTACACATAAATGAATCGGTTTTCTGTATACCAAACCATTGTAAATCAACTATACTTCAATATAAAAAAATATCATTCCTTCATTGTTCAAATCTAAGAATGAGTTTGAACCTATGAAGCCAGTGCCCAACATTTCCACATTCAAATAAAATACAACTAACAGGTAGACTGAAAAAAAAAAAAAAAAACAATCTTCAGAGTCCAAACAGAAAGTATATAAGTAAGGGTCGAATATATATCACAGTTAAGCAAAGACACTTTTGTTGAAAATGGGTCTGAAATGTAAAGGCAGGTTTATCAATATAGATAGCAAATTTTATTTGAGTCAGTATCACAGCTCAATGAACATCAAAACTGACTTCACTTCTTGTAGCATCACTGAAGTTTGGAGGATCAATTAAGTTTGAAGGCAAAACATAAAATAAAAGCCTACAGAATGTGAAGAAAGACCCCCAGTGAATGGACATTGGATAGAGAGTGTCAGAAGAAGACTCAAGTTTTGTCCAGGGAGTACAGGCAAAGTAGAAGAATAAATAAGAGAGCACATCCCTTCAGTGGGATCACATGAAAATGCAAATCAAGGCAGGATATAATATATTAGTTAGACTCTGCTTTTTAAGAAGTTTAAAATAAATATAGAGAACTCCACGCCCAACCTCACATAATAACCCAGATCAATACTCTGATATGTCATGAAAAGAAAGACCAGCTAAAGGTTAGATAATGGAGGTGCCCTGACCCATTGACCTTAGACAGTCAACGTTTTGCCATTAAATGTCAGATCAATTCCCAATGATTTCAACATTACCCAAAAGCCTCTAATTTCCTGTAATCTTTAATAAAAAACAAACAAAAAAAAAAAACTTCAAACACTACCATTTTCAAGAGTCTAAGGAATTACTATTTACTATATTAGCTTAATCCATCTTGCTTGCTCGATTTTTAAAATCCTTGTCTCAGTTGCTTTCTAACATTTATAAAGCAGGGCCTGCATTTTTAAAAATTCTATATTATTATCTTTAATATATGTTTCTATCTATCTTTTTATATTCAGCAAATAACTTTTCTTTCTGGGATCTTACAAACAACTTACCATAGACCTTTCATTTTCTCATACCACTCTTACCAGAATTATCCTTATATTGCAATTACATGTGAAAAGGTTTTTCTCCCTTTAGGTCAAAGATAGCCCATGTTCAATTTATCTTTTATCCCTATGATGCCTTGCATCTGTAGGTGGTTCTAGTGGTAAAGAACCCACTTGCCAATGCAGGAGGTGTAAAAGACATGGGTTCAATCTCTGGATCAGGAAGATCCCTTGGAGGAGAGCATGGCAACCCGCTCCAGTATTCTTGCCTGAGAGAACCCTATGGACGGAGGAGCCTGGAGGGCTACAGTCCAGGGGTCACAAAGAGTCGGACACTTAGCATGCACGCAGTACATAAATTAACACAACTTTAGCCCAACTCCATTTCCCTCAACTCAAGGCAGTGGGAGGGAGATGAGAAGGTCCACCTATATGGCTACTATAAATTTGTAGGGGGATCTCCTAATTTTCCTCTTGGGGGTATAATGAACCAGTTTCTTTGATCCTTCACAAGGAACATCAAGTCTAGTTTTCAATACTCTATCAAAGGTAAAGGTCGGAAAACATCTAGGGCATGCCCTCTGCCTAGAAGTCCTTAATAAACAGGCATTTAGCAGTGATAATCCCAAGCTTACTCTTTTATATCTCAGGGATCACCTAACGATCCCTGTGTCCAAAGACTGACAGAGATCTTTTTGATGGGCATGATCCATGTTATTTGGATGACCAATTCAATGAATCAATGAGCCAACTGCCATCTCTAAACACCAACAAATTTCCAGCTGGAATCTGGCAGCCTGAAGGTGTCACTTGCACTAGGTGTGACAAGTTGTAATCTAAAATAACACCTAATTTAGATGCTAGTCCACTTTTTGCAGAGCTGCTGGGGGAAAGAAGGGAGAAGATTACAGCTCTTTGCACTCTCAAAATCCCCCATCCATTGTACCTGCTGTACAATTACAGCTGCCATGCTTGCCAAAGTGCCATTAAGGTTTCTGAAGCTCCTGGCAATTGGGCAGATATTCTACTTAATCACCAAAGATGACTTCTGCTTGCCAGGTTTGGGTGCCTACAACCAAAGGAAAAATATCAGACAAATAAATGCAGATTTTTTTTTTTTTTTCCTAAATGTATAGAGAAAGAAGACAGAACAAGGACTTTTTGGGAGAACTCGTGTGTGCTGTGTGAACTTTACCCGTGTTCATTTTTGCTCTTTTTTTTTTAAGAGTAAAAAGTTCAGTAAGAACTTAAAAAAAAAAAAAATGTTATCATCAGTTCAAACAATCATGCCAAAAGAGACAATAGGCAGCTATAGAGAATCCATCAGGCTTCCACTGCCTCTGGGAGCAAGGTCTTCATTTGTCAGGTGAGTTAGGATTGTTGGGAGAGGCAGCAAACGTATTTAGTGCCCCATTGCCCTCCCACTGACCTTGAGTGTGGCTGCAGTAGCTCAGAAATGGGGTGTGGGGCTTGGCCGCACGTCACAGCGCTCAGACTCTCCTACCTGCAGGGGCATCTTTGGGTTTGTCTTGAGGTGAGTCCTCACTGCAGATAATTCACATACTGACTCATTTGGCACTGGATCTCTGGGTTGTGCTTGACTTTCTGTTCTTCTGTTGCCTTAAGGTACAGATACTTTTAAAACAGAAAAATAAGTAAATTTTAACAAACATCATCATCATCACCCTGAATTGAGCCATCAGTAATTTGCTTTAGCCCATCACTGAGAATACTGGCCTAAACATTTTTTTTTTTAAATTTCACAAGTACAACATTTCTTCTTTGCATTGTGATGTTTTCCATTGTAGGCAGAAGTAGGTGGCAGACAAAACCCAGCCCTTCTTTCTTTCCTTTCTAGATGTTGATCAAAGTGTCAGTGGGGCAATATGACTTGTTTCATGATGACAGTCCCCGCTCTGCTTGGTGACCTGTGACCTCCCTCCTCAGGGGATCTTGAAAATTTCACAAGTACAACATTTCTTCTTTGCATTGTGATGTTTTCCATTGTAGGCAGAAGTAGGTGGCAGACAAAACCCAGCCCTTCTTTCTTTCCTTTCTAGATGTTGATCAAAGTGTCAGTGGGGCAATATGACTTGTTTCATGATGACAGTCCCCGCTCTGCTTGGTGACCTGTGACCTCCCTCCTCAGGGGATCTTGAGGTTAACATGAAGGCACACCGGACATCTACACAGGAATGTGGCAAGAATTAAGTGAATGTATGGGCCTTACCGAGCAGGGAAAACAACTGGGTAATTTTGCCCACCAAAAGCCCCGATGCAGAGTTATTTGCAGCCCACTGGTCTGTGACGTCAATCACCTGACCAGAGATATTCATATTAGTGCCATCTCTTGCTCAAATAGTAATCACCTGCCTTGTCCGGCCCTGGGAGGAAGGAGAAGAACAGAGGAAGTTGTGAAGCAGAAGTAGGTTAGTGCTAGCGGGAGAGCTGGGTGGGTAAACGCCTGTGACGTGATCGGAGTCAATTACAGCTGTTGACACTTTATCCAGGCAGTGACCCCAGGCCCTCGATAAGCAGGCTGAACAGACAGGCCTCTAGCCAGCCAGCCATGGTGCTCTCATTCCCTTCTCCCCCCTAGAGCTATCTCAGCAGGAGGGCCTCAGGAAGGATCTTACAGTCACATCCCCCTTGCTTCTTGGAACCAGGAAATGAGAAAATCATTGCTCACCCCACTCCACACTTGCCTCATCTCAAAGCTCTGTATCAGCTCTGAGCTTTGCAGTCACACCAGGAGGATCTCTTCTGTAGAAGCAAAGAAAGACAGAATGTTGGAAGGGAGCTCTCCTTGACAGATGGGAATGAGAGCGGTGTGAGTAACTAACTGGAGGCAATAAAGGTGTTAGCAAATAGCAGGATGGAAGAGCGGCCCCCGGGATGACTGGCTCTGCTACACGCGGTGTGTTGTACGGGCACCAGCAAGAGCTGCCTGTCTCAGCTTTGGTGTGAAGAGCATGTGGCTCCCCCAGATTCGCAACATCCTTGTGGGCTTTCTCAGAAGCACAAGCATTGGCTGAGCCCTCATCCAACTGAGGGGGCTTCCATGTCTTTGTTGTCCTCCTTCCTAATGCCTATTCTCCAGGACTTCCCTCCTTTCTTTGTCCTTTTTCCTTTGTTCTTTTCCCTGGTCCTTATGTCTCATTACGTGATATTCCCACTTTTCCTTTGGGACTTTTGTCTTTTCTTAAAGCAAGGAGAGCCTCATCTTCAGTGCCAAACCCAGCATCATGTAACCAATCAGCCAAAAATCACAACCATGTAGGCCCTGCCCTCTGTGTTAAGAAAACCCAGCTATTGCTCAGAATTGTATATCTATACAGTGTTTACACATGAACGAAGGAATTCTTAAGGCTAAGATGCCATTGAACCAAAAAATGTCATAACACAAAGGAGTCTTGCGGACTTATTACCTCCTCCCAACTACATTCCATCTGACAACCAAGCAAATCACGACTTGGGAAAGTTAAATAAGTTTTCAAGCTTACACAAAACAATAGTGAAGAACCCCAGCCTCTGGACTCTCTAACTAGTGTGTGTGTGTGTGTGTGTGTGTGTGTATGTTGGTTTTTTTTTTTTTTTTTCCACTTTATGATTTTTATCTATCTTTTTTAACTTTTTTATTTTGCATTTCTGCTGCTGCTGCTGCTACTAACTCACTTCAGTCGCATTTGACTCTGTGCGACCCCATAGACGGCAGCCAACCAGGCTCCCCCATCCCTGGGATTCTCACTGGGGTATAGCCCAGTTAGCTATGTTTTGATAGTTTCAGGTGAACAGCAAAGGGACTCGCCATACATACGCGTGCATCCATTCTCCCAAACCCCCTCCCATCCAGGCTGCCACATAACATTGAGCACAATTCCCCATGCTATACAGTAGGTCCTTATTGCTTATGCATTTTTAATATATCAGTGTGTACTGACCATCCTGAACTCCCTAACTATCCTTTCCCCCCATCTTTCCCTCCCCCTGAGCAGGCAAGCATACCACTTTATGAATTTTAACATAAAAATAAAAGCCACAGCTTCTCTAGACCCCTATGCTACCTAGGGAACTATTTCTTACCCCCAATCATGCTTGAATCCCTCTGCAGCAGAAGCAAACACAACTATTGAACCAGGGAAGCTCTTTTGTTCTCCTGTGAAGAGCCTGACTGTAAGGAATTCGCTGGCCTCCCTGGTCCTCTATTCTCTTCACCGCTGAGGAGCCCGGCTAGACCATCTAGGGTGGCTTCTAGTTCCAAAATTCAATGACCCTTTGAGTTTAACTTCTTCACCAGGATACCTGTCATTTCTAGGTAAGTGGTGTTCTCAGTCTTTCTGCTAAAGGAGGTTAAGTAAATAAAAAGGAAAGATTGGGTTCTGCTTTTGGCCTAAATTATAACTTCATGACCAGGGATGAAAGAAGTTAATAGCAATAAGAAAGCTTCCAGGGTCTACCATTTACAATTTAAATCCTTTACTTGGGAGGTTAAAAGTTCAAAGTTGAGTCATAGTCTGAGGTGGCTCTGCTCTTTCTTTTTAATTATCTGAGGTCAGGAAGTTAATAATACCAGAAATCCCCAGTGGAGACCTCTTGTGCACTGTGTGAACTTTAAACTTGCTCATTTTTTTTTAAGGGTAAAAAGTTCAGTAAAAACACAGTGGACTTTTCCTCTTAGCCTCCACCCATTCATCCCCCAAGGTCAAAAGTTGAACTGTAAAACAGAAACCCTTGTTCTCTGATCCACATTTACACAGATCACTTATTAAAAGGTAAACATTCCAAATGCAAGCCAAGATCCAAAGTGAATCTGTTCAATAAAAATAAAAATATTGTAATAAAATGAGTCTTTGATCTTTATCACTTGTCTTGGAATTGAACATCAGAATTTGTTTTATTTTTTGAATCTCAGAGAAAGAGCAGTCACAAAAGCTCTTTCCTAACCTATCTCTGCCCTGAGATTGGCATATCTGGAAAAGATAAACCTAAGACATTTAAAAATAATTCTGTTTACAGTCTTATCTTAAGGCAATTTCTACAACTAATTCTACACCATTTTTTGTTTGCTTGTTTTGCTCAAACAGGAGTTCAAGTGTGGTTTAAATCAGAAAGATTTAAAGGACTGAGGAATTAAGAGGTGTTTGCTAAAAATGGTGGGGAGTGTGGAAAAAATAAAGAAATGGTTGAATCAACCCAATGAACCTCATGGGAACCATGGGTAGACTATATTTGAAATCTTCAGAATGTTAAAGCTCAAACATGAAGCCTCTGTACAGGCTTAAATATGTACAGCGAACCCTCCATATCCATGGGTTCCACATCTTTAGATTCAACCAACTGCAGATCAAAAATATTCAGAAAAAAAAAAAATCCAGAAAATCTTGCACATGTCAAAATCTTGCAATTCCAGAAAATCTTGCACATGACTAGATTTATTTAATAAGTATAAGACTAACTTTCTTAAAGTAACAGTGGCAAATTTAGGAAGTAAGTCAGACAGAGAAAGAGAAATATCATTTTATATAACATATGTGGGGAATCTAAAAAAAAAAGTGAATAAAAATGAACTTATTTACAAAGCAGAAACAGACTTACAGACTTAAAGAAGGAACTTATGGTTATGGGGTGGGGTGAAGCGGGGTGGAGAGATAGATGGAGAGTTTGGGATTGACATGTAAACACTATCATATTTGAGATGGACTGCTAAAGGTTGTTTTTATTGCTTCAAGTATTATTTTGACAACTATAAATGCCAAAGATTTTGAGAAAAAAAAAGTATGGAAAAGTCAGCTAAATATTAACCCAATCCAATTGGCTAGCTTAGAAAAGCTTCCTGAACCATTATATTAGGTTGTTATTGCATGCAATCCCTAAGTGTTCTTTTCTAATAAAGCAAATGATATTTGTGTCTTTTTTTTTTTTTTCCAGTGCACACCCGTTAGGAATGCTTTGATTAAAAAAAAAAAAAAAAAAAGCCAAGTCTGGGAAAGAACATCTGTTCCAAAATCTTTTAAGAAAGCACCTTTGTCACAATTTAACAAAGTGAAGATAACACCACTTGCTTGTCTACCTTAATAATTTTTGTACCTGTCTAATGAGAGAACTACAGAAAATAGTGAGAACCTTGAAATGATATGCAATGAATACATTCATATTAGATACTTTTCACTGATGCCAGTTTCAACAAATGTCTGTTAAGTTATCTTGGACTTTATGATTAATTTTAAATGTGAATTAAAACTAGAATATACGGCTCCAAAAAAGTTGTGACCTAGACCATTTACACTGTATGTAATTTTCACAACATCCTCTGGGACTCCTGGATGCAGCTGGATGACCCAGACCCAGGAGTGACATGCCAGGAAGGAAGTGGGGAGAGCATGTGGGGCTACTTCCTCTTGTGAGGACTCCCCTCTCAACAGCTGTAAGGAAGGGTGGAAATTCCTTATGAGTCACAGGGTGACTTCAAAGTAAAGGATGAAATTTGAGAGACATGGTCATATTGATTAGGATGTTGACCAAGAGGAAATCACTGCATTTAGAAAAGTGTCCAGGGAAAAATCAGGTATTAAATCAGAAGCTGAAGGGTATGTGGACATTGCTCACTTAGGCAGGTGTTACACTCGTGAGAATAACTTCTGGTTTCAATTTATCTTGTGAATATATTTCCATGAATATTTATGTTTCTTCTTTCTCAAGTCATGACACTTTATTTGAACTAGTTGTTTTCAACCTTCTGTCTGACTGAATTCCATGGTTTTTTTTTCTTTTCCTACAAACCACTTCATTTTATGAGGCTATTATATGGTAAGACCATGTTGTGTTCTGGACATACTTATCCTAAACGTTCTCATAGGAGAGAAATAGGACTAGATCCATGTGAAATCAACCCTACACAACACTGTGAGGCATACACTGCAGGTGGTATGAACGAGGTGCAATGAGAACCCTGGGTCTTTGCCACACTTTTTCATGCTTCCTTGCCTTGCACTTTCTGATCAGTCCTCCTGGAAGACCTCATTTGTCCTTGATTCCTGGGACTCTGTACTCTGCCTCAATACTGCTCTTCCTTCACACCTCACCTCCTTCTACCTCTCTGAATGCAAGTGTCCCATAGCAATATGTGCAGGCAGTGACATCAGAGTACCTATCTCACTATACCGTAATGTGCCATTAATTGTGCTGCCTCCAACAATAAATTACAATCAAACTGAGAGAAAGAATTCCCATGTAATTCCTTAGGAAATTCTTCTTTAAAAATATAGACTGAAACCTGACAGGATTTAGTGTATACCTTAACGGATAGCAAAGGTGAGACTCAACAGGGTCTATGACAGACTGGATTTACAGAGTCCTGCTGGCTTTGCAGGACACCATTACCACAACAGTTTCAACTTTAGCTGTGCTTTGATATCACCTGAGAACTTTAAAATATTCTTGATGTCTGGGTCCCAGGCCTAGACATTTTGAATTAATTGAACTGTGAAGAAGGCTGAGCACCAAAGAATTGATGCTTTTGAACTGTGGTGTTGGAGAAGACTCTTGAGAGTCCCTTGGACTGCAAGGAGATCCAACCAGTCCATTCTGAAGGAAATCAGCCCTGGGATTTCTTTGGAAGGAATGATGCTAAAGCTGAAACTTCAGTACTTTGGCCACCTCACGCGAAGAATTGACTCACTGGAAAAGACTTTGATGCTGGGAGGGATTGGGGACAGGAGGAGAAGGGGACGACAGAGAATGAGATGGCTGGATGGCATCACTGACAGGATGAACATGAATCTGAGTGAACTCTGGGAGCTGGTGATGGACAGGGAGGACTGGCGTGTTGCGATTCATGGGGTCGCAAAGAGTCGGACACGACTGAGCACCTGAACTGAACTGAACTGAAGGGCAGGGTCATTAGGGTATTAAAATGCTCCTGGGGAAATCTGTGATGATAAGAACAGAAGACTATGGGCCACTGTACAGGAAGATGCTGTTAAATGCATCCAGGAATTGTCAATGACATTGATATCCAGAAGTCACAAATGGACTGTTAATTTAAGGATAATTTATTTTCATAATTCTCTTGAAGAATAAGTCATTTACCCACCTGAGCTGATTTAACAGTTCTCTGTTATCCTCAGGATAAAGTCTTGGCCAGTCAACATATTACATCAGCCTCAACACAAAATGGTCCCATCTTTTTCTTCTTCCTTATTAATAACGTGTGTGCTCGACTCATGTAAAACTGCTTGCTATTCCCTGAGTGTGCCATGCAAACCCTTCCCATGTCTTCCTGTGGGTCTGTTTTCAGGACTACCTCTGCTCTTATTCCTCCAGGTAATTCATATTTGTACTTTAAGATCCAGCTCAGGCTAGTCTTTCCCTGAATGCCTTTACTAGTCCCCTTGGCTTTACAAAGTGCTTCTGCTCTGTGATGCACACAACTTCATTCACTGCTCAATTGTAGCAGTTAGCACATTGGCTTAAACTAGCTCTTTGCTTGCCACTGACTCTGGATTCTTAGACTCCCAAGGGCAGAAATATGTCATTTTTCTGGATCCCTTTTCTCCGGTATCCAGCAGAGTGTTTAATACATAGTAAATCCTATGTGAATGGTGGTTGAATGAATGAATAAAAGGATAGACAGATGGACAATAAAAATATGATCATATAAATAACTCCATTATTTATTTTACATCCAGAAAGACTCTCATGATATTCATCACTGAGGAGAGAATAATAACTTCCTGTTAGGTTTATTTCATATTCATCTTCCAGTGGTTGGAGACCCAAGAGCCTGAGCCAATTATAGAAGAGACACCAGGCCAGAGCAAGTGGCCCCAGGAAAAAGGATTACAATCATGACTTCCTTGGTTATGTTAGGATTTTCTAGTTAAAGAAATGGAAACAAACATTGACTCACAGTGTTTCAAAATTGTGACCTTTCTAGATGGTTGCTGAGTCCTGAGCCACGTCACTTTCCGTTTGTTCTTTCCTGCCCTCACGTTGGCCTTGGGGTCCTCTTCATAGAATCATGTTCAGTATAAATGCACTTGCTCCTCCCCTCCCATATTGGGTTGAAACTAAATTATATGTTCATAGCTTCTTAAAGCTAAAATAAATTTTAGGGAGACTTCCCTGTCAGTGCAGAGGCTAAGACTCCACGTTCCCAATGCATGGGGCCCAAGTTCAATCTGTGGTTAGGGAACTAGATCCCACGTTTGTATCTAAGAGTTTGTAAAGCTCAACGAAAGATCCCACATATGGCAAGAAGATGGAAGATCTTGCGTGCCGCAATTAAGACACAGTGCAACTGAATAAATGAATATTAAAAAGTAAAATCAAATAAATACACTTAAGATTTTTTAAAAATATCCCTTCTCCAGGGCAATCTTCCTGACCCAAGAATCAAACCCAGGTCTCCTGCATTGCAGGCAGATTCTTTACCATCTTTACTAGGGAAGCCCTTATACACAGTTTAAAAAAGTAAATAAATAAGGATTATCTCATGCAGCCCTCCATTTTGGACACCTAGAAAGCTTGGGGGAAGTTCAGGGAATGCACCGTCTGTGACAATTACTACTGTAGCTGGGTGGTTCTGAACTCCATCAGCATACGAGGGCCAATAAGGTCACATCAACTGTAACATTCAAATCACTTAGGAACTTGGGTTCCCTCTTAAGATCTTCTGTAACTATTTCCACAAAGCCCCAGGGGAGTCCATGTATGTTCAGAAATGAGCCAGCTGATCATGTATGTTCAGAAACGAGCCAGCTGATGGTCATTTTCCCTTGCTGCTTCCCTAAGGCTGCTTGCTCTCTGGGTGCCTGCTCTGGCTCTTGGATCTCTCTGTGCATAGCCCTCCCTGTGTACTATCATCTTCTGTAGAAACGCTCCCAGGCTGCCACATAGGGTTCTTGGTGGGGAAGCATGTGTGTGGGGGGAGTTGGGGGTGGTTTGAGGGAGTGAGAGGAAGGGTGGGGCTGAGGGAAAGAAAAATGTTGAAAAACATAAGAAAAAACTCTCCCCCAGCTTTGGAAGTGCCTGTGTTATCCGTGGGCCAGAACGCTAGAATCCGGTATTCTAGAATTTGGCTCTAAAATCATATCTGGATTCCAAGCTTGTCCCTGCCACTTGCTATCTCTTTGACCTTCAGCAAGATATGAAACCTTTCTGAACCTAAATTTCTATTATTTCCTTCTTTAATATGGTGGGAATGAGAATTCCTTCTTCATAAGATCGTTGGAAGGATTAAATGTGCCCTGGCAGCGAGCACAGCAAGAAGATGGGAAGGAGCTGAGGCCCTTGGTAACTTTGGGTTTATCCACCCAGTTACTCTGATATTTCTGGACTGTTTGAGTCATGGTATTTAGACATCTCTGCTTTCCTTAGAGCCTGACATATCAAGTAGTGTAGTTTCTAAACACTGTAAGAACATCTCCTCCCGTGATGTTTAGCCACCAATGCAAACATAAAATACAGTGTTTAATTACAATATTAATACTGGTTGTATTCCCATAAAGGGGTTGTAGAAGCAACATCTTCCCATTCCTAATACAGAAGCTTTTGAAACTGGCATTGCAAAAGACTTCAAGATCTCTGACCCAGCCAAGCATTAAACTCTCATGGTACTCGTCATTAACTGAAGAGAGAGACACAAATTAAAGCAGGGAAACTATGCGCTTTAAAATAAATAACTCGTAAAAGCGATCATTCAGTTGCAAATAGATATGGGCTAACTCACACTTGAAGCAAATTAGGGGTCCTTTAGTTGAAACAAACAAGCCTTATATTGAAATAATTGGAGAGATTGCCCCAAAAGTTATTAGCCTCATACTCCCAATCACAGGGAAAAGATTTCACTAGCTCAGCCTTGGAATAAGACTGGGCAGCCCAGCTTAGCTCAGACATCTAAACCAATTGTGGGATTAACCTAGACTGCACCCAGACTGACAGACACCCTTGGTTTACATCCTTTACTGTATATTCTTGTATTAGGTATACTTGATTATTGGAGACAGAAATGGCAACCCACTGCAGTGTTCTTGCCTGGAAGAACCCATGTACAGAGGAACCTGGCGGACTACAGTCCATAGAGTTGCAAAAGAGTCAGACACAACTGAGTGACTAAGCAACAAATAACAAATACTTGGTTATATATATTTGACTAAATATAGATACACATAAATAATTTATGAATCAGAGTCCATGAATTATCCTCATAACAACTGGCCCATCAGAGAACAAGTTGTAGAAGTTAAATGAATCCACTTGAGGCAAGTACAGATGCTCCAAGTCCTCATCCCTCACTCTCTCCACATTAGGATGACATCAGCCTTCAAGACTACAGACACCAGCTATATCTAATAAGGAGTGAATATCCAAATTGTATAACTCAATAGCAAAAACCAAGCAATCAGATTTAAAACGTGGGTAGAGAACCTGGATAGACATTTCTTCAAAGAAGAGAGTTGGCGTGCGAAAAGACACTCAACATCACTAATCATCAAGGAAATACAAATACAAGTCAAATACAAATACAAACTTGAAATACAAATCAAAGCCACAATGAGATCTTACCTTACCTCTGTCAGAATGGCTGTTATCAAAAAGACCACAGATAGCAAGTGTTGGGGAGGATGTGGAGAAAAGGGTACCCTTGTACACTGTTGGTGGAAGTGTAAATTGCTGCAGCCTCTATGGATAACAGTATGGAGTTTCCTCAAAACATTTAAAATTAGAACTACCATTCAATCCTGCAATTTCACTACCTGATATTTTTCCAAAGAAAACAAAAACACTAATCGAAAAAGATATATACACCCCTTTGTTCATTGCAACATTATTTATAATAACCAAGATATGGAAGCAACCTAAATGCTGTCCTTTCGTAGATAAGTGGATAAAGACGTCTCTCTCTCTCACACACACACATACACCCCACACTGGAATATTACTTAGACATAAAAAGAACAAAATTGTGTCATTTTCCACATCCAGGGGGATATTGTGTTAAATGAAACAGGTCAGAGAGAGAAAGATAAATAGTGAACTGTCATACTTATATGTGGAATCTAAAAAGCAAAACAACCAGATAAACAAGGTAAGACAGAAACAGACTTAGAGGCACGGAAAGAAATTCAGTGATTGCCAGAGGGAAGAGGGGTGGTTGGATGAAACTGGTGGAGGAAATTAAAAGACACAAGCTTTCAATTAAAAATAAATAAGTTGCAAGGATATAACATGAGGATTCCCTCATGGCTCAGCAGTAAAGAATCCACCTGCCAAGCAGGAGACACAGGTTTGAGGGTTCAATACCTGGGTTGGGAAGATCCCTTGGAGGAGGGCATGACAACCCACTCCAGGATTCTTGCTGGGGAAATCCCATGGACAGAGAAGCCTGAAGGTCTACAGTCCATGGGGTTGTAAAGAATCAGATATGGCTTAGTTACTAAACAAAAACAACAACAAAGGATGTAACACACAGTATAAGGAACATAGCAATACTGTAATAATTGTGTATAATGACAGATGGTTACTGTCACTGGATGGTTACTAGACGTGACATGGTGATCATTTTATAATGCATTTGAATGTTGGGTCACTATGCTATACACCTGAAACTAACATAATACTGTACCTTAAATATACTTCAACTAAAATAAAATAAAATACTGAAGATACTAGGCTCCATGTGACCAGAGATCCCATGCCAGGAGAGAGTGGTTAAAAATAGACTCAGGTAATTATGACTTAGTGACTAACCAACACAACAGCAACAACAACAAAAATGATGCCTGACTCCTTTTTGTGAGCTTCCAGGTCTCCAAGGGGCAAAATTCTTTACTTGAAGCCAAAATGTTGCATTTATCTATCTTATCAGAAAGAACTACTAAGCAGAATGATTTTCCCAGAAGAATATATGGTCACCATGGAGTGGAGGAGAAATGTCCTCATCATCGAAATAATTATTTAAGCCTATTTCTTTATACTCAGGATATTAATGATGAGATTATTAGAAAAACTTACTACCAATCAGTACCATAAATAATGGCTTTTCCATACATTATTTTTGTCTTCATTTTTTTTAAGTTTAAATGTTTCTTCCCAGTAATATTGTGAGATATATCTGATTTCCTATTTATAGTTATAGTGTTTTTTCTTTCTCATCATGACACTACACTATTCTTTATCTAGATTTCAGTTCTGTGACAGGTGGTATTTGATATTGTGACTAATCTAACATCCATTGAATCAAGGATAATAACACAGTCCTAACAGTTGTTACACACTTATAATGTCTCAGGCACCTTCTATTAAGTCATAATGTCCAAGGAATATTAATTATCATAACTACTTTGAGGGTTAGATAATTTTACTATTCCCATTCTACAAATAAGAAAACTGAAGTTAATGCAGCTAACAACTTGCCACTGAGAAGAAACAAGGCCCAAATCCCAAACCAAATGATTTATCCTTGAAAAACAAAAACTACCGGTGGTGCTATTTGCATTTTAATCAAGATAATTTGGAAAGAAGTAGTAAAAGCATGTGGGTGACTTCCCTGGTGTCCAGTGTTAGGAATTGACCTTGCAGGGCAGGGGACGAAAATTCAATCCCAAACTGGGGTTCCAGGATTCTACATGCTGTGCAGAGGCTGAGCCCGCCCCCTGCAACTAGAGAGTCCATGCTATGCCATGAAGGATCCCACTTGATGCAGTGGAGATCCCGGGTACTGCAACTAAGACCCTGTGCAGCCAATTTAATTAATTATTTTTTCAAGGATGTGAGTGAAAAAGTTCCAGAATCATGGACTCAGATGGCCAAAGGGAGCTCAGTCATTCATTAGCTATTCTTGCCCCAAACATCAACCCAAGAAGTTAACTGTCTGTTCATTAAAAACAGACAACCAGCAGAAAAGACCTGAATATATCAAAGAATACAGCCCCCAAAAATGACTGAACAGAACCACTTCCACAAGAAGAAGGTGAAGGCATTGGTGAATAAAAGGCAGACGTAGAATGAGAAATTCAGCTTGAACAGATATCAGACTCACTAGCATATAAACCACTAGATGTGATATTGTAGTCGGTCAGGAAGGAATGATAATGTTAGAGGAACACAAATGCAAAGAGGGTTTTTGTTTGCTTCTTTGGCAGTATGGAACTCTAGGAAATGATGGGGAAACTCAAATTTCTGAGAATGCTTTTTCACAAGAGAGACAGAGATTAGAGTTTCCAATGAAGAAGGCATGCTGCAATTGAAGAAAGCAGAGTGCCACAAAGCACTCGGGCCAGATGGCATTTATCTGAGTGTTCTGAAGGAAATAAGGTGTGAAACAGCAGAGATGGAAGAGGACACATACTATGTTTGTAAAAATAGCAACTGTTCTTGAAGTTTGTCCAGTTTCTAACACAGAGTCTATATTTTTTTAAAAAAAGGAACCAAAAGAGATTCCAGGAATTCTCAAGTGAACTTTGTCTTCATGTTAGGATACTGCTTTGCGTTAAAAAAAAAAAAAAAATCTGAGGGCAGTACCAAACAAATTCTGGGCACTAAAATCTGACCAGCTCTCATCAGCTTTACAAGAATGGGGATTTCCACTGATCCAGCCTTTAAATTGATGATGACTAGTTAGAGCAACATTGTGTACTTGCCTTTTGAAAGGTTTGAGAATAAAGAAACAGAGGCTTGCTTACATCTAAAATTAGCTAAAGAAATTAGAATCATTTATGGTGTATGCTGGAGAAGGCAATGGCACCCCACTCCAGTACTCTTGCCTGGAAAATCCCATGGATGGAGGAGCCTGGTGGGCTGCAGTCCATGGGGTCGCTAGGAGTCGGACACGACTGAGCGACTTCACTTTCACTTTTCACTTTCATGCATTGGAGAAGGAAATGGCAACCCACTCCAGTGTTCTTGCCTGGAGAATCCCAGGGATGGGGGAACCTGGTGGGCTGCCGTCTATGGGGTCGCACAGAGTCGGACACGACTGAAGCGACTTAGCAGCAGCAGCAGCAGCAGCAGCAGCGGCATGGTGTATGCTTAGGTCAAAAAAAAAAAGATGAGTGTGTCTGGAATCCAGTGTTAGGATGAAATGACAATTTCATGTTCTTTTTTTTTTTCAAAATAATTAAGAGGCTTGTGTGAGGCACAAACATTTGACTCTCATGTGACGGACACTGCAGGGCAAGCAGTACAAAAAGAAATGGCAATCACATGACTGAACGGTCAAAATCACTGCCATTTGCTGAGTACTCACTACCTAGCAAGGCTTCCCTGGTGTCTCAGGGGTAAAGAATCTGCCTACCATTGCAGGAAACATGGATTTGATCCCTGGTCCAGGAAGATCCCCTGGGAAGGAAATGGCAGCCCACTCCAGTATTCTTGCCTGGAAAATCCCCCGGACAAAGGAGCCTGACAGGCTAAAGTCTATGGGGTTGCAAAGAGCTGGGCATGCCTTAGCGACTGAACAACATCACCAGCGCCACATGGCAGGCACATTGCTTGGTGGGTTTTTCTTTGGTTTGCTTTTTGTTTGGGGCGACACCCAGTGACATGTGGGATCTTGGTTCCCAGACCAAGGATGGAACCTGTGCCCCCTGCACTGAGAGTGTAGAGTCTTAACTACAAGGAAATCCCACTGCTTGGTGTTTTGAGATTCATTATCTCAGTTAGCCTGTGAGTAACAGCATAACCTACTTCAGAAACATCTGCTATTTCAGAAAGAAAAGTGTCTTAAGGGGTCTGACAGGGTACCAGCCAAGTCAGAGTTCAGACAAGTTACAAACAAATTCATCTAAAATGTTCTGAACAAAACATAGTGTCCATTTAGAATTGAGTGATGCTGAGAGGGTCATAAAGGAAGCTGAGGATAGAATCTGTCCTCTGCCCCTCAATCCCCAGACCAGGGGGAGTTCTTATCTTCTAAATCTCCAGTTAGTCAGGCTGACACGGATTTCAGATGCTACCCAAATCACCATCCCCGAGACTGGAAAGTCCTTACTGTTTTTGCATTTCCTGGTCCTTAAACCCACTTCCTTACCTAACATCTGTCCCTTGCTAATTATAACTGCTCTGTGTTTGTTTCCTGAGTCTCTGGCTCAGTCGCTTCCTGTGGCCTTCGTCTCTGTGTCCCACCTGGGATTTCAGCCCCACGTGGGCCGAGAAGCCTTGCCTCAGGCTTGTCTGAAACTTTCCCAGGCCTTGGCCCGCAAACTTCTTCCACCCAACCCAGGGCTGACAGACAGCAGAATCCGGAGCCCATAAAGATTAGAAATGTTATATTAGTCAGTGACCCTTCCCAATTAAAATACTAAGTTCAGGGTTCTTCACACAATGCTCAAAGTACTTTCTGTTCAATAAAGGCTTGTTGACTGAATTTACAGCCTGTACTGTAACATGAACTGCAGACCGAAGTCCAAATTACAACACATGACCTCTATGGCAAGAAAGAGTGAAAAAATAAAGCAAGCTTGGACACACGCCAGATCACGGCTGGACCCATGAGAAACTCCAGAGAGAGAAAAACGCACTAAACAGAAATAGCAATGCAGGCACCCCATCCTTGCTCTCTGATCCTTTGTGAACTATAATCGCTCCCCTTCACAAAATTATAAGCCTCTCGAGAGCAGGGTACGATGAAGTGTCAAGTGATGGGTGCCTACCTTTGCTGTCACTCCAGTCATCAGGGAACTTGGCAGGCATTGAACTTACATGTTAACCTTCCTCTGTGGTCGAGCACTGACAGTGGCCTTGAGTACCAAAAAGCCACAACGAGCAAAGTATGAAGCTTTGTCAAATTCACATCGTATTTGGACGGTGATTTGGGAAAGAATCTTCCTGCCTTTTGCATCTTATATATTGTTATTGTTGTCACTTAGTCACTAACTCGTGTCCCACTCACTAACTCGAATCCACCTACCAGTGCAGGAGACTTGGCTTCAGTTCCTGAGTTGGGAAGATCCCATGGAGAAGGAAATAGCAACCCAGTTCCAGTATTCTTGCCTTGGAAATCTCATGGACGGAAGAAGATGGTGGGCTATAGTCCATGGGGTTGCAAAGTGTCAGATACAATTTAGCAAATAACCAACAACAAAATCACAAAAGCCAGTTACTGAAATAAATCTGTCTAGAAGTAAAACAATATATGTATACAAAATTTTTCTATATATGTTTCTTTTTAAGACAAAGTCTTTGGTTTTATTTTATTATTATTTTTTTAATATCGATTTATTTATTTTGGCTGCACTAAGTCTTAGCTGTGGCCCATGGGATCTTTAACCGAGGCATGTGTGATCTAGTTCCCTGGTTAGGGATTGAACCTGGGCCCTCTGCATTGGGAGATCAGAGTATTAGCCCCTGGACCACCAAGGAAGTCCCATATGTATTATGTATATTTCTATATATACATATATAAGCGTTTCCCAGGTGGTACTAGTAGTAAAGAATCTACCTCCCAAGGCAGGAGACATAAAAGATGCTGGTTCGATCCCTGGCTTGGGAAGATCTCTCAGAGAAGGGCATGGCAACCCACTCCAGTATTCTTGCCTGGAGAATCCTATGGACAGAGGAGCCTGGTGAGCTACAGTCCATGGGGTCTCAAATAGTTAGACACGACTGAAGTGGCTTAGCACCACACACATACTTATGTTAAGTTCCCTCACTTGTAAATGTTGGGGTTCCAGCCACAAAAATAAGTTACCCTCAGTAGATCAGATGAGTAGACTTTAATGAAGGAAACTTGGAATAGAAGTATGAGCAGAAGAAAGAAAACAAAAAAGAAAAGGTTACACACCGGAGACTCGAGACGGACAGAAGCTGTCACCTGTAACCCCTCTTGCTCCCCTCCCCACTCAGGGCTGAAGGGGCAAGGGGAGGAAGGAGCTTTGTCCCAGGTCAGTGAAAGCCAGAGCTTTGAGTGGAGCCTCCTCCCTGTCCCCCTGCATCTGGGAAGGATGCCTCATGAAGGGAGCAGGGGAGAAAGCCCTGACCCCTCTCTCTCCTCTTGCTCCCTAATCTATCCAGTGAGTCAGTCTGCAGGTGGTAGAACCCAAACAGAAGCCAGCCAGGAAAGCAGCCTGGGAGCAGCTGTTAGCAGGAAGCAGACACTCAGGGCACAGACTGAGCAAAGAGGGAAGGATGTGTCCTGGGTGGGGAGGGGGCCAAGCAAAAAATATCCGTCATAGCCTGGTTTCCCTCAGACTCAAACTACAAGTTTGCACCACTTTCCAGCATTCATAAAAGACTCAACTTCTAACCAATCTATCTTATTGAATTAATCCCAATTTTTTTCTTATTCAATTCTATCATTTTCTCTGGTCCCCAGTCTTGCTTCTTAATTATTCAGTTACATTTGCAATTTCCCAGAATTTAATTGCTATCACTACAATATTTGGGGCTTTCCAGGTTGTGCTAGTGGTAAAGAATCTGCCTGCCAATGCAGGAGACACAAGAGACACAGGTTCGATCCCTGGATAGGGAAGACCTTCTAGTGTCGGAAACAACACCCCACTCCAGTATTCTTGTCCAGAAAATTCCATGGAAGGAAGAGCCTAGTGGGCCACAGTCCATGGGGTTGCAAAGAGTGAGACATGACTGAGCGCACACACATGCTGAGACACGACAGTGCACACATATGCCTTCTGAACCCCTTGATTTTAATATATTATTAAAGATCCACACATTCAGGAGACATTCTTGGTGGTCCAGCAGTTAAGAAATCTGCCTTCCAGTGAAAGAGAGGAGGGCTCTTTCTCCGGTTAGGGAACTAGGATTCCACATGCCCTGGGGCAACTAGGTCCACACCCTGCATCTACTGAGCCTGAGTGCCACAATGAAAGATTCCACACGCCACAGTGAAGATCCTGCATGCAGCAATGAAGACCCAACACAGCCAAATAAATATATAAACCATACTAAAAAAAAAAAAAAAATACACACATCCACTTACAGGGAAAGTACACGCTGTGCTTAATTGTTCAGTCACATCCAACTCTTTGTGACTGCATGGACTGTAGCCCACCAGGCTCCTCTGTCCATGGGATTCTCCAGGCAAGAATACTGGAGTGGGTTGTCATGCCCTTCTCCAGGGCATCTTCCCAACTCAGGGACTGAACCCAAGTCTCGCACATTGCAGGCAGATTATTTACCATCTGAGCCACCAGGGAAGCCCAAGAATACTGGCTGCTGCTGCTGCTAAGCTTCAGTCGTGTCCGACTCTGTGCGACCCCACAGATGGCAGCCCATCAGGCTCCACTGTCCCTGGGATTCTCCAGGCAGGGATACTGGAGTGGGTAGCTTATCCCTTCTCCCGGGGATCTTTCTGACCCAGGAATAGAACTGGGGTCTCCTGCATTGTGGGGAGGATTCTTTACCAGGTGAGCTACCAGGGAAGCCCTGGTAGAGGTGAAGGTATTTTATAAAAGAATCTGCATACATCCAGTAGACTTGGGGCTGAATAATATACCCATCAGGTTATAATCCACCACAATCTGGAGCATGTAAAGTATGTATTCCAAAATATGTGTTTAATGGGATGATTTTCTTTTCTTTATGAGTGGTCATCTCCATTTGGCACAAAAAATTAGACTGCTAATATCTCAATTACTATGGCCAAAGAGAGAAAAGGCTCTATTTTTATGTATAGGCAAGGAGTTAACTATAATCGATACATATGTGTTATCTGTCCAGCTTTCTCATTTGGGAATTGCCTGTCTTCCTCACTGCATTTATAAGGTTATCATAGACTGTTCTAGAGCAACAGTGGATTGGCCCAGTAGTAAACTCTCCTGCCTGGAAAATCCCATGGACAGAGGAGCCTGGAAGGCTGCAGTCCATGGGGTCGCTGAGGGTCGGACACGACTGAGCGACTTCACTTTCACTTTCATGCATTGGAGAAGGAAATGGCAACCCACTCCAGTGTTCTTGCCTGGAGAATCTCAGGGACGGGGGAGCCTGGTGGGCTGCCGTCTATGGGGTCGCATAGAGTCGGACACGACTGAAGCGACTTAGCAAACACCAGACTCAAGATGACATCATCATAATTCCTACCCCAGGCTTCATCTTCTTGGTCAAACTTATAAAGCTGAGTGCCTGATACAGAAGAGAAATTGCAATACAACCTTGGGAACAGTTCAACTAGAGCTGGCAGTCATTCTTTAGGGACATAAAACTATGATGTATGAAACTAAGAGGCCAACTATCAGTAACAACACGCTAGTCATATAGAAGAGAAAACTGGAAACCATAAGAGAGAGAGCCAGAAATAAAGCATAACCCAGAACATCACAGAGGCAGGAGCCACACAATCCTGAGGGTATCAGGTCTCTATTTCCAGTTCTGCCTCAAACGTAGCTGCATTTCTACTCCTGAGTCTTCTAAAGCCCCCACTTTGTTTAAAGTAGTGTTCATTGGATTCTGTCACATGTAAGGCAAAGAGTGCTGATTAAAAATAAGTATTCCCACAATTTAAAGTCATCAAATGGAAGCCTGAACTTCAAAGAGATCAATGGACTTCTCAGGAACATGTAGAAAAACTGATGAAGGAAAAATTCAGACCACACTTCACATTTACCAATTTCCTGCCAGTGAATCTGATGGACTAATTTTTTTTTTTTTTTTTCTATGATGTTGTCTTCAGGGGCAGGAATATTTAAACCCATCTTTCCCATTGGGCTTTACACTAAGAACAACAATGAACTTTAAATGATTCTAAAGCATGGAATCCTGGTTAGAACAAGAGCACAATTACACAGAATCTTCATTTTAAAAGCTAAGTGAGTTATATTTCTCTCACAACCCTTTGAAATGGAGTGAACACAGTTGTTTCTTAGTCACAAAGTCACAGCTGACTCTTTGCAACCCCATGCACTATAGCCCACCAGGCTCCTCTGTCCATAGGATTTCTCAGGCAAGAATCCTGGAGTGAGTTGCCATTTCTTTCTCTAGGAGATCTTCCTGACCCAGGGATTGAATATGCATCTCCTGTTTAGCAAGCACCTTCTCTATCCCTGAGCCACCAGGTAAGCTCCAGTAAACACAGTATGAAATCCAAAAGAAAGTCAGTTACTGAAGCACAGTGTGATCAGGCCTGGGACTTCCCTGGTGTTTCAGTGGTTAAGAATCTGCCTTCCAAAACAGGGAATGTAGGTTCAGTTGGGGAAGTAAGATCCCACATGCCATGGGCCAGGTAAGCCCATGCATTGTAGTTACAGAGCCTGCATGCTCTGGAGCCTGTATGCCACAGCTAAGACCTGATGCACCTAAATAAATAATAAGTAAATAAATGTTTTTTTAAAAATATGATCAGCCTTCCATGCTCCCAATGCATAGGGCTCAGGTTTGATCCCGGTAAGGAAAATGGACCCTACCTGCTGAAACTAAGAGTTTGCATGTTGCAACTAAAGATCCAGAATGTTGCAACTTAAAAAAAAAAAAAAAAAAAAAAATCTCGCATGCCTCAATAAGAAAAAAAAATAGATAAATATACTCTCCGATCTCCTTCAGCACCTGAAAATCTGCTAAATCATTGGAGTGACAAGAGTTGGTGGAAACTTTGACTCGAGGAAGTGTCATTTGCTGGGTAATTTTTAAAAGGAAGTCTCTTTCTTAGAAGAAGGGCCTGAGGACAGAAACCGTTGTTTTGGTCACTGAAATACCTCTGGGACTTCACCTTTTGTCTGAAAAGATGCTCAAAAGACAGTTGCTAAATAAACAAAATCAGTTACGGAAAAAAATAAATACGATCAGCCTTATCACAAAATAATGAGTATAAGTGTGTCCGATGCTCAGAGCCAACGTGGGGACCAATCTTAGCTTCTATTTCTCACCTGAGTTTTCTACAATTTCTAAAATGTCATTATCTGTTCTGTTTAGAGGAAACATAAATCTAGTGAATAAGAAAATACATGAACTAAGAAAGGGTCTAACTTCTCTGTGCCATTTCTAGCACCTGGGGAAAGTCCAAAGGACAAAGTATGTTTGTCCAATGGCCACAGATGAGTCAAGTTTACAAGTACATTACCTGCGTGTGTGCTCAGTTGTATCCGAGTCTTTGCAGCCCCTTGGACTATAGCCCACTAAGCTCCTCTGTCTGTGGGATTCCCTAGGCAAGAATATTGGAATGGGTTGCCATTTGCTCCTCCAGGGGATCTTCTTGACTCAGGGGTCAAGCCCGAGACTCCGACATTTCCTGCATTGGCAGGCAGATTCTTTACCACTGAGCCATCTGGGAAGCCTAAACACATTATAGGCAGTACAAAATAACTAAGATTTCAAAGACAGGATACTTTCTAAGAAACCAGTACTAGGAGCTTCTTCACGTATAGAGTACTGTAGCCTGTGTTTAGGAAGCTGAGTTATGGAGCCAGGTGCTATTTCCAATCTCCAATCTGCCATTTAGGACTTTGTGATTTTGGGCAAGTCACTTATCTCTGTGCCTCAGTTTCTTGACCTATAAAGTAGGAATAAAGACAGGGATCCTGCAAGTTGTAGTTGAGAAAAGTAAATGAGCAGGTGGATTTTAAGCACTTAGAACAAAACCTGCATCAATAGATGTTAGCTCTTATTATTAAGAGGTCATAAATCACTTAGGTTTGTAGCCTCAAATGAAACTCATGCATGTGTACACACACACATACACATCTTTTGTTTTAATAAAAAAAAAAACATAAATTAACAGAGTAAATTTTCATTAAAGAAGCTAATGGCATAGTATAGATCAGCTGGGAGAACGGGTTTACTTCACTCATTATTTCTAATACTGTTCCTTGTAAAATAGTAGGTCCTCATTAGATACATACATTTAAAAGGAACATTAAACATATATAATGTATAACCACACAGTTTGCTTGGCATTATTTTTAAAAATTATTATTATTCAAAGTGATTTTTAGTCTATGGGGACTGTGTGAATGATATTCTTCAGGAAATCAATAACCCTGTTTGTGCAGTCCCTTGGAACCACTGGGTCATAGCAACTACCAGTATTCAGATGTTTGAGAACTGTTCAGGGAAAAGACAGCAGCTTTGAAGTACCCTCAAGTATGAAAAGGGCGTGTAGAAACAATTAATCATAAACAAGTCATTAAAATTAAAAGTGTATTCTTAAATAGTTTCTTGATTAAGAACAAATGCCTCATTAATCTGGAACATATTGACTTGAGAACACAAGGTGAGTCAAAGAGAGTAATGACTGATATGACATGGAGCACAACATGCTGTGTGTTCCCATCTCAAAAGCTTTGGAAGAACAGACTCCCCAAAAGGTCACTAGATACAGCAAATTGAACAGGAACCCAGTGTCACCCAAAGATGCAAAGATAAGCTTTCAAAAATCTATATAACAGAGGACATTGTGTACCTGCATCACTGAAACTTTTCCATCTATAGATTCTGAGTGCATCACATTAATTTCAGAATGAAAAAACCCCAGATCTAAAAAAATTAACAAAAAACATATATGCATATAAAAAATAATGACATCTAATTTTTAAGAAACTTCGTGTCTGTTTACCCTACTCCATCTCCCAAATTTTACTTAAATTTGTGAATAGAAATTTAAAGGCAACACAAATAGCTTTGAAGATAATTCTAACAACGTAATTGGATGTGGATTCTCTTTGAACCAGACTAAAGTTGCATTTCTTAAAGGAACATATAGTACTAAGAAAATAATAGATGCCCATCAATATGACTACCTTAAAAGTTACATACATAATTTGAAATGACAGATCAGACGTTTGAGGATGACTATGAATTTTTTTAAAGACTAAATCTTGTTTGGAAACAGCCATTAAAATATACCATGCATTCTTCTGAAAAGCTTCAGAATTTCTAATCCATAGAGAAAGGGACTTTTTCTGTCTCAATCATTACTAAATCCCCAGAACCATGCTTAGGACATAATCAGTACTTCCTAGGTATTTGATGAATAAAGAACTTCAGCCATGGCTGAAACTATAACTTGGCTGTACATGTTATGAAGAACAGGGAAGCCTGGAGCGCTATAGCCCAAGGTGTTGCAAAGAGTCGGACGTGACTTAGCAACTGAATAAAAACAAAATGTACGTTATGATCTATAATCTTTACAGTCAGCCTCCGGACCTTACACTCTGCAGCTGGCTCCTTACATACGGCATTCCACACCTTTCCTATATCCAGCATGATTTCCACGGATATATCTCCTCACACTGAAGAGAAAGAAAACACCATGAACGGCGGTAGTAGTTTTAGATGACTATCCTGCGGAAAAGATTTTCCAAATGTCATTTTCTATAGTATGGTACAAAAAGTTATGATAATTTTTCCAAGGCCAGAATACATTCATCTGAAAATTAAAATCTGACATGAATTTTCAGGGTCAAATTCCAGGTAGAATGTCAAACTATCTTTAAATTGTATACTTCATTTTAGACTTCAAAACAAGGAAATGGAAATGACATCTTTCTTCTTTCTAGAAAGATGAAACAGTGACATGAAGAAAAAGAAGAGACATCACTCTGAGCAACTATAATCAGACTTTATTTTTAGAAATCTTTGAAACCTGCCCTTCCCGAGATTTTAACCTTAAAAGCAGGATGGGTAAAGAGGCAGCATAGGAACATTTCCTATTTGTTGAATGTATACCCATCTTGTGCTAGAATACAAATTATGATAGCCCATGTTCATGAGAAACACAATCTAGTTACGGGGACATATCTAGTAAGCAGGAAACATAATCATATATTCCCTTATATTCTTTTAAGTATTAAATTGTGTAGAACAAATTTCAAATGGCTTGGAGGTGAGAGATAATTCCAGCACATAGCACAGTATCCAGAAAATATTGTTTTGTTTCATTATTTACTTGCTAAGTGGTATCCGACTCTTTGCGACCCCATGAACTGTAGCCCACCAGGCTCGTCTGTCCCTGGGATTTCCCAGGCAAGAATACTGGAGTGGGTTGCCATTTTCTTCTCCAGGGAATCTTCCCAACCCAGGGACTGATCCCACATCTCCTGCATTGGCAGGCAGATTCTTTACCTCTGAGCCACCTGGGAAGCCCCCAGCAAATATTAGACATGCAATAAATACTTAATAGGTCACTGAAAGCTTCAATGAATGAGTAAATGAATAATGCTTTTAGGAGTGAATCCTGCTTAGAATCCTGGAGAATGATGTCCAGGACTTGGTTGATGTTTCCACAAATAACATTTCAATTTTTCCTACCTCTCCATCTTCATGCACATGACAGAAATTGTATCAACCTTGTATAGAAAAGATGGAAAGGTAGGAAATCCGATTGATGTCTTGGAGGTCTATTGGTGGTCTTGGAGGCTCATATTGCAATGACTCACTTGGCCTGACCTATCAGATTCTTCCTGTTGGGAATTCACTCTGAAAGACTCTGAGGATTGTAGTCAATGAACTGTTTGTACTGCAGAGCCTGAAGCCATGCAAGATCAAGGCCAGGGCTGCCATCTGAGGTCCTGTGGAAAAATAAGCAGAATAAATGAGTAGAGATGAGAGAAAAATAGAATAAAGCTGATTAAAAAGCAAAGTTCAGAAAAACATGGTCCTTGAAAGAGAGACAACTTAGAGAAGAGGACTCTCTTTTGAGGGAAGGGCAGACTCAGTTCTGTAACTTGAGTTTTCTGTTTTTCCTGGATTCCAGGAAGACCTCTTTTCTTCATTTGAATGAAATGACTTTGGGTCAGTTTTTATTCTTTATGACTAAAGGAGCCCAATTTAAACACAACTTTCTGCAGTTTATTCTTTTTCCCCATTGGAATTTGCTAATACTGTCTTTACCTAGCTTTAGATAATGTAAACATTGGCTTAGAATTTCTTAAAGTCTTCTTAACTATTTGGTTACCCTCAGAGATTCACATACTTTTGTAGGATTTCGCAGCAATTTCAAGAGAAAAGAAGAATTTTTTATTCCTGCGAACTTATTTTCTGTTCAAAATGTTTAATTCAAAACATTTAAATTGTCATAAACCAAACTAAGCATAAAAAATTACTGTCTACAACTTTGAAGATAATGCTTTGGGCTAGCAACAGAAACATTTAATAAAACAAAATATTTCATCAGTCTTATAGAGCTTTTGTGTGAATTTAACAAATTTAGCATTTAAACAAAGCCCAAGTACCACTGGAAATGTTTTAAAAAGAATTTGTGATCCAGTTATTCATGTCCAAAAGGCAAGGACAAGGTTGAACAGAATTGTTTTCTCTACATATTTGATCAAAGTGGCCAGTTTTGGTTTTTTGTTTTTTTTAATGCTCTTTGTTAAAACAACTTAGGGGTATCAGTGTTTGAAAGTTAACCTCTGGTATATATATGTTTGGCTGCTGGGTGTTGTTTGCTTGTTTGTTGTTTATTTTCTTCGTTTAATTTGTACATCTTGGTCATCTGAATGATCTAGGTGATCTGAAGCTGTTTGCTTGAACACCCAAACCTTCATCCCCAAAGGACCTGAAGCTAGACCGGTCAGAATAAGGCAGATATGGAAGGAGCCACCCTAACCCTGCTGCCAGTGGCTTATTGTACTTTGCTTCTGGAAGCTTCATGAAGAAAAGGTGCCAGGTTACATGCCCAGTGAGGAGATAGATCCTTGCGTCCTGGCAGAACAAAAGACTTCTGAGAGTGTGACCTACAACCCGTGATGCTTACGAGAAGCACACGCTAAAAGCAAGTGAAATTGTGAACAGTCTTTTGGTGACCTCATCACCTACAGGAGAGAGAAGGCTAATAGTCCTCTTCTTGGAATACTTATTCTAAAAAGATTTCGCAAAACAGCTTGACAAGTAGGTTATTAGGTTTCCTGTTGGGACTCAAGCCATAGACTGCAAATAAACCCCCTACGGGAAGGACATCTTAAAGTGTTTATGCTATAATCAAAAGGAATCCCTTGCTTAATACTTATATGCACATGCTGTGCTGCGCTCAGTTGCTTCCGTCGTGTCTGGCTCTTTGCGACCCCATGGACTATAGCCCACCAGGCTCCTCAGTCCATGGGATTCTCCAGGGAAGAATACTGAAAAGTGTTGCCTTGCCCTCCTGCAAGGGATCTTCCCTATTCAGAGATCAAACCCATGTCTCCTGCATCTCCTGCACTGCAGGCAGATTATTTACCACTGAGTCACCAGGGAAGCCCATTTATAGGCACAGACAGAGCCCAAATCACATCTAAAATTTTCCATCCAGCAATCAGATTTGGACTTGAAAGAAACAAATGCATAAAGGTTATAAAAGAAAAACTGAAAGAAAAAAATTGAACTGTGAAACAAGTATTGTATCTAGAAATTCAAATCTAATTCCAAATTGAGACTAACGGATCTATCATATGTTTCTGGTTTCAAACCATATGTCCCTGGAAGTGAAGAAAGGAGATTTTGTAAAGCATCTTCCCTTTTCTTAAATGTTTACATTTTCAGTTCAGTTCGGTTCAGTCGCTCAGTCTTATCCAACTTTTTGCGACCCCATGAATCGCAGCACGCCAGGCCTCCCTGTCCATCACCAACTCCCGGAGTTCACTCAGACTCACGTCCATCGAGTCAGTGATGCCATCCAGCCATCTCATCCTCTATTGTACCCTTCTCCTCCTGCCCCCAATTCCTCCCAGCATCAAAGTCTTTTCCAATGAGTCACCTCTTCGCATGAGGTGGCCAAAGCACTGGAGTTTCAGCTTAAGCATCATTCCTTCCAAAGAAATCCCAGGGCTGATCTTCAGAATGGACTGGTTGGATCTCCTTGCAGTCCAAGGGACTCTCAAGAGTCTTCTCCAACAGCACAGTTCAAAAGCATCAGTTCTTTGGTGCTCAGCTTTCTTCACAGTCCAACTCTCACACCCATACATGCCACTGGAAAAACCATAGCCTTGACTAGACAGACCTTTGTTGGCAAAGTAATGTCTCTGCTTTTGAATATGCTATCTAGGTTGGTCATAACTTTTCTTCCAAGGAGTAAACGTCTTTTAACAGATATCAAATTGTTCTTCTTTTTTTCCCCCATGTAATGAACACAGCATTCCTTCTCTCTTTATCAGACTTAATGTCCTCAGACCTCAGTCTGCACGTGGAATAAAAGTACAACAATATCTGCATAAAAAGTACAGGTTTCTTTCTGCTGTGCTGTGCTTAGCCACTCAGTTGTGTCCAACTCTATGGACTGCAACCCACCAGGCTCCTCTGTCCATGGGATTCTCCAGGAAAGAATACTGGAGTGGGTCGCCACACCCTCTCCTCCAGGGGATCTTTCCAACTCAGGGATCAAACCCAGGCCTCCTGCATTGCAGGCGCTTCTTTACTGTCTGAGCTACCAGGGAAGCACAAGAAAACTGGAGTGGGTAGCCTATCCCTTCTCTGCTACTAAGCATCATAGGCCCAGAGTTTTCCTACCACCCAAGAAATTCTGTCGTTTTCCAGGGTCTTGAGTATTGAAAAGTTAATTGTTCATGCAGGTTCAGATACTTCTGGCTTTTTGCCAGGTCCATGGGGGCATCAGGGTGCCTGCCTATCTGAAGCCACTGACCCTTAAGGAGAATATTAGTTTATCCAGCACAGCTGCTGGTGTTCCCAGTAGTACACTGCACTGGGGTGACATCCTGGTACTATCTTTCCTTCTGAGAAAATATGTCTAGTTTCTGAATTTACAGAGCTATCCATCGTCCACATTCTATCCAGGAAAGAGATACTACATTATCCTCCATATTTTCTTCATTCTCATCTAGCAAAGTCCTTTTGGGTCTTCAGACACAAAACTTCCTCCTCTCTCCTCCTTTCTCCAAATGCAAATCAATGCAAAAATATGCCCGGGAGAATTGCTGAATCCAAAAAGCTGTTCTCAGTTTAGCCCTAGAGAAGACCACAGTCTGCATTCACGTTTGCTCTTTTGGAATACCAGACTGAAACAGTTAATAAAGATGAGATGCAGCCTACATCTTTTGTATTTTCAGTAAGATGAGCACCATGGTTCCTTCAAGCTTGCCAAAAATATTGAATGGAAATGTGCTGAACTAGGGGCAAAACTTTACGCTGGCTAGGTAAAATGACATGTGCTACTGTTCACAGGAAATAATGGCAAACAGATCTTATATCTTGTCACATAGATAAAAAAAGAGAAAAAAATGTAGAATAAACACCAGTTGTGAACTCCACTGAGAGAATTAATAGGTGTTATACATTAAAGAGATGACCTAAAGTGGATTATAACTGCAACAAGATGTAATCTGTTTTAAGCAGTGTAATTTTATGTCATGTGGAATTACACATGGGATATATAGTACAAGGAACTTAGAAGTGGAAAAATGAGTTTTCAACAGAAGTGTTGAGTTGGCCCATTGATTCTAGATTTGCTACCAAATAGTGAGAAGAATCAGGACAGATCCAGGACAAAGGAGCACCCAACTGAAGACTTGCAGGGTGAAAGTATTAGTCACTTGGTCATGTCTGACCCTGCAACCCCATGGACTGTAGCCCACCAGGCTCCTCTGTCCATGGAATTCTCCCAGCAAGAATACTGCAGTGGGAATCAAAACATGGGCCAAAAAAACTAAACAGACATTTCTCCAAAGAAGACATACAGATGGCTAATAAACACATGAAAAGATGCTCAGCATCACTCATTATCAGAGAAATGCAAATCAAAACCACAGTGAGGTACCTCACGAGGTACCACAATGAGAACCACATTCTCACACTGGTCAGAATGGCTGCTATCAAAAAGTCTACAAACAATAAATGCTGAAGAGGGTGTGGAGAAAAGGGAACCCTCTTACACTGTTGGTGGGAATACAAACCGGTACAGCCACTATGAAGAACAGTGTGAAGATTCCTTTAAAAACTGGAAATAGAGCTGCCATATGACCCAGCAATCCCACTGCTGGGCAGACACCCTGAGGAAACCAGAATTGAAAGAGACACATGTACCCCAGTGTTCATTACAGCCCGATTTACAATAGCCAGGACATGGAAGCAACCTAGATGTCCATCAGCAGACGAATGGATAAGAAAGCTGTGGTACATATACACAATGGAGTATTACTCAGCCATTAAAAAGAAACACATTTGAATCAGTTCTAATGAGGTGGATGAAACTGGAGCCTATTATACAGAGCGAAGTAAGTCAGAAAGAAAAATACCAATACAGTATATTAATGCATATATATGGAATTTTGAAAGATGGTAACGATGACCCTATATGTAAGACACAGATAATAAAAACAGACTTTTGGACTTTGTGGGAGAAGGCGAGGTTGGGGTAGTATAGCACTGAAACATGTATATTACCATATGTGAAGTAGATCACCAGTCCAAGTTCAATGCATGAAACAAGGCACTCAAAGCCGGTGCACTGGGGCAAACCTGAGGGATGGCATATGGAGGGAGGTGGGAGTGGGGTTCAGGATGGGGACACATGTACACCCATGGCTGATTTATGTCAATGTATGGCAAAAACCACCACAGTATTGTAAAGTAGCTAGCTTTCAATTAAAATT
>SJYT01017021.1:2088-65054 GCA_006410635.1 Cephalophus harveyi
TTTTTCTGGAACTCTCTTGCTTTTTCCATGATCCTTAAGTAATTTGTATACAATCTTTTTTAAAGTTTATTTATTTTTAATTGAGTGACTTCCCTGGTGGCTCAGATGATAAAAACATCTGTCTACAATGCAGAAGACCTGGGTTCGATCCCTGGGTTGGGAAGATGCCCTGGAGAAGGAAATGGCAACCGACTCCAGTACTCTTGCCTGGAAAATCCCATGAATGGAGGAGCCTGGTAAACTACAGTCCATGGGGTCTCAAAGAGTCAGACATGACTGAGTGACTTCACTACACTACTATTTTTAATTGAATGATAATTGCTTTACAGTATTGCACTGGTTTCTACCAAATATGAACATGAATCAGCCATCAGTTTACCCATGTCCCCTGCCACTTGAACATCCCTCCATTTCCCTCCCCATCCTAACCCTCTAAGTTGTTACTGAGCCCCAGTTTGAGTTCCCTGAGTCTAACAACAAATTCCTGTTGGCTATTTTACATATGGTAATATATGTTTCCATGGTACTCTTTCCATACCTCCCACTGTCTCCTTCTTCCACCCCAGCTGTGTCCATAAGTCTGTTCTCCATGTTTGTCTCCATTGCTGCTCTGCATATAGGTTCATCAGGGCCATCTTTCTAGATTCCATATATGTACATTGGTATGCAATCTTTGTTTTTCTCTTTCTGACTTACTTCACTCTGTATAATAGGCTCTAGGCTCATCCACCTCATTATGGCTGACTCAAATGTGTTCCTTTTTATGGCTGAGTAATACTCCATTCTGTATGTGTGTGATATATATATACACACACACACACATATATATATATCCATTCACCTGTCAATGGCCTTCTAGGTTGCTTCCATGTTCTAGCTATTGTAAATAAACCTGTAATGAACATTGGTTTACATGTGTCTTTTTAAATTTTGGTTTTGTCAGTGTATATGCCTAGTAGTGGGATTGCTGGGTCATATGGTGGTTTTATTCCTAGTTTTTTAAGGAATCTCCATACTGTTTTCCATAGTGGCTGAATCAATTTGCATTCCCACCAACAGTGCAAGAGGGTTCCCTTTCCTCCACACCCTCTCCAGCAGTATTTTTTATAGATTTTTTGATGATGGCCATTCTGCCCAGCGTGAGATGATATCTCATTGTAGTTTTGATTTGCATTTCTCTAATAATGAGCCATGTTGAGTATCTTTTCATGTGTTTATTAGCCATCTGAATGTCTTCTTTGGAGAAATGTCTGTTTAGGTCTTTTGCCTACTTTTTGATTGGATTATTTGTTTTTCTGGTATTTGTGCACTTCTACATTTTTGAAATTAACCCTTTGTACCTATAAAGGATGATAATGTGGTAGAAGAATGTATTATATAAGGTTTAAAAATTATCTATGATCATGCTTCAAAAATAGAACTTAAATCTAGCAAACCCTTAGAAATCAAATCATCCAATATTCCCTCCACCACTACATTTCATATGCGGAAGACCCCGAAGTCCTAAGAATTTGAGTTTTCCTTTTAAAATACCCTAACAAAGTTGTTACTTTTACAACTTACTAGGAGGACTTGTTCTTTTATTGAATTTAGTATTAATACTACTGTATTATTACTATGGATTTTTTTTTGATTTTTTGGATTATTTATTTTTATGGATTTATTATTGCTATGGATTTTTAATAGTATTTTAATAGTGTTATTACTATTTTTATGGATTATTATTACTATGGATTTAGACAGGATGTAGATGGGGTATACTGAATTGGTAATTTAGAATTTCTTAATTTGTTGTGTTAGAATGGGTCACAAGTGTTGAGTTGGGTCAGGTTGAGACCCTGCATTTATGGTTAAAATTCCATTCTATGGTGCATGAGAAACACTGGACTGGAAGAAACACAAGCTGGAATCAAGATTGCTGGGAGAAATATCAATAACCTCAGATATGAAGATGACACCACCCTTGTGGCAGAAAGTGAAGAGGAGCTAAAAAGCCTCTTGATGAAAGTAAAAGAGGAGAATCTAGTCAAGGCTATGGTTTTTCCTGTGGTCATGTATGGATGTGAGAGTTGGACTGTGAAGAAGGCTGAGCACCGAAGAATTGATGCTTTTGAACTATGGTGTTGGAGAAGACTCTTGAGAGTCCCTTGGACTGCAAGGAGATCCAACCAGTCCATTCTGAAGGAGATCGACCCTGGGATTTCTTTGGAAGGAATGATGCTAAAGCTGAAACTCCAGTACTTTGGCCACCTCATGCAAAGAGTTGACTCTTTGGAAAAGACTCTGATGCTGGGAGGGATTGGGGGCAGGAGGAGAAGGGGATGATTGAGGATGAGATGGCTCGATGGCATCACTGACTCAATGGATGTGAGCCTGAGTGAACTCCGGGAGATGGTGATGAACAGGGAGGCCTGGCGTACTGCGATTCATGGGGTCGCAAAGAGTCGGACACGACTGAGCGACTGAACTGAACTGATGGTGATTAGGTGGAAAGAGGATGTGACTGCTGGTTGTCAGTTCGTGTCTAACAGCCAACAAAAGAGAATCGGAGTACAAAATGTGAAAATCGTTACTAGAAAGGTATAATGAAATATTATCTGTATATGACCACTGTGATGCATACTTGTTAGGCTTCTGCTGTGTGGGTATATTTTTCCTCTTAAACACTTTTATTTCAACCAATTATCTGCTTTTTACATTGATCATGTTGGTTTGTGAGAGCAAGGAGGCATTGTATGATATGATTGTTTGTACTCTATACCACCATTAAAAATGAGTCTTTTTCTATCTTTTTGGTTCATTTCATTGTTTTCCAGACTTATGGGTGGAAGCCCACTTGGGGAACATGTTAAAAGATTTTCATTTAAGAATTCTGTGAGGGGTCCAGTATTCATTGGCTCCCCTGACTTACCCCAAGAGATTTTGATGTGATTCATAACTAAAATTAGAAAAAATGTTGAATTAAAGTTACAATTCTATTTCTGATCTTTCTAAGATAAAGATTACCCTACACATCCTTCATATAAGAAAAAAGCTGGGTCAAAAAAAAAAATTGTTAGGTCGGGTAATTTCTGTTTTTTGCCAAATATGAAATTGAGCCTTGGTTGAATTTGTCTTTAGAGAGAACTGTATTTTGGAGCACATAGAAACCTAAGAAAACAAAATATTTTCATGCCTTCTTTGATGTAGTATGAGGTTCATTAATGTAGACAGCTTTTGTTGGCTATGATTCTTTTTCTTCAGTCTTATAACACTGGACTCAGACATGGAGGTGATTAACATCTTTCTTTATAGGAATCAAAGATACTGAAAATGATAAAACTATGTGGGTATTCAGTCTTTTTTCTGCCTTTAACATCTTTGTGCTCCCTTCCCTTACTCCTCAAGTCTTTTGGAATTAAGTTTTTAAGAGGCATATGTGGTATTTTTCATGTTTAGTTCATCCTTAAATATCAAAATGCTCCTTTCTCCATAATGGCTATAGTTGGATAATATCCAGTTGGCTCTCTGTTTTCTGTTCTTTTAGTCAGTTGTTAGCATGGTATTTTCTCTCAGGGCTACAGCTGATTTGAGTTGATTGCACAAGTCAGTGCTGTACCCTCCCTAGCAGTTTCCACAGCTACCTGGGCACACTGGCAAAATGAGGCTTTTGTTTTATATGAATAGCTCTACTCTCTCTCTCTCCTATTCTGGTTCTCTTTTCTGAGGCCCTCAGTGAGCACTTTCACTGAGGTGACAGAAATTCCCTTACTTTGAGAAGCTAGTAAACTAAGTATGCTGTCAGGCTCCAAGCCAACTACAGTGCTAAGCATGACAATTAATTGGATAACTACCAAAATACCTCTTACTGTAACTGTAACTCAGAGTATCCCTTGCTGAAGTTAAAAAAAAAAAAATTTAATTTGAATGTTTCTAAGGGTACCCACCAAATGTCAGCACTGTTGGCCTGCTAAGTTTTGGCACTGCAGACAATGGAAGGGACTGAGTACTTTTTAAATAAAGCTCTAGCATGTGCTGGATTAAATCCTCCCCATACAGATTCAGATAACCTTGTCTCCCCATCATAGATGAGGAAAATGAAATTCACACAACCAGTTTGTTTATATCCCCAAACTATGGGCTTCTCATTACTAAACACTACCCTTGAGTCCTATGATGTCTATCTTGAAAGGCCTGTATTCTAGCAAGAAAGAGAAGCCACACCCATAAATCATAGGGCTTGTATATTTTTATTTACGGGCAGGTGAGTAATACAGAGAGATGCTGTGGGAGTTTTGAAGAATGAGACAATATGCTGGGGTGGGGGTATCATGGAAAAATGTCATTATGGAAATAAGAATTGAGTCTGATGGACAGGGAGGGTCTTGATTGGTCAATAGAAGTGAAAAAGCCATTCTAGGTAAGGAATACAATTCACCCCTAGCAGGGACAGAGTTGATAATCAAAGCTGAAGGACAGGCGCAGCAGTGGGGAGATAATAAGCTACTCTGGGAGAAACGTGAATGCCAGGCTTACAAGACGGGGTGGTGCAAGGCTGCAATGGGAGAATTTTTACATTGTTGAACAAACATCAGTTCTGAAGAACACCGGGAAGAACCAGGAAGATATGGGCCAGTTGAAACTGAGCATGAGGATACTGGCAATTTGGTAAAGCCAATTTGCAGACTGCTAAAATAATCTGGCCTTGAGATAAAGTGTGACCCTGGATAGTAGCATAGAATATAGATTGAAAAAAGTAGATTTAAAATGAATGAGTGAGTTTAGTGACGGACCAGAACCAGAAAAACTAGTCAACTACAGCAGATATGCTACCACTCAGAAGTGAAATTAAATATATCAATCCATATTTTTTCTTTTTAACCAAATACTCATTATGCTTATGTGCTAAGCATTAAGAAGTTCATCAATGGAATTAAAGATTAGGGGACAGTGGAAAAGATTTGCCTGGAAATCATAATTATCCCCATCATATTCTATGTCTAGATGTTTACATGGTTGTGTTAGTAGTCCAGTAGGAACTTACCTGGAAGCTCTGACCCATTTAATATGGGCTTTATGATCAGAGCTGTCCCAGCTGGTTAGGGTCCCCTGATCACTTTCCTAAAATTTGGAAGACATACATTCATGTTGAGTTTGCAAGAATAACGAACAATTATATACTATTTTCAGAGAAGGCAACGGCACCCCACTCCAGTACTCTTGCCTGGAAAATCCCATGGACGGAGGAGCCTGGTAGGCTGCAGTCCATGGGTTGCTAAGAGTCAGGCACGACTGAGCGACTTCACTTTCACTTTTCACTTTCATGCATTGGAGAAGGAAATGGCAACCCACTCCAGTGTTCTTGCCTGCAGAATCCCAGGGATGGGGGAGCCTGGTGGGCTGCCGTCTATGGGGTCGCATAGAGTTGGACACGACTGAGGTGACTTGGCAGCAGCAGCAGCAGCATATACTATTTTATTAATATATAATGCTGTATAGAATTAATGTGGAAATTTTGTTGTTGCACTTCAAGGGGACCAAAATAATGAACACTGAGTTTGTTTTTAAAGTTAAGAAAGAAATGTACAGAATTATACAGAATGTTTCCTCTGTGTCTTTTGAATGTTTTATTTGGCATCTGACTAGTCTGTTCAGTTCAGTTCAGTTGCTCAGTCGTGTCCGACTCTTTGCGACCCCATGAATCGCAGCACGCCAAGCCTCCCTGTCCATCACCAACTCCCGGAGTTCACTCAGACTTGCGTTCATTGAGTCAGTGATGCCATCCAGCCATTTCATCAGCATCAGACCTTGCTTCTATCACCAGTCACATCTACAACTGGGTGTTGTTTTTGCTTTGGCTCCATCCTTTCATTCTTTCTGGAGTTATTTCTCCACTGATCTCCAGTAGCATATTGGGCACCTAATGACCTGGGGAGTTCCTCTTTTGGTATCCTATCATTTTGCCTTTTCATTCTGTTCATGGGGTTCTCAAGGCAAGAATACTGAAGTGGCTTGCCATTCCCTTCTCCAATGGACCACGTTCTGTCAGACCTCTCCACCATGACCTGCCTGTCTTGGGTTGCCCCGCGGGCATGGCTTGGTTTCATTGAGTTAGATAAGGCTGTGGTCCTAGTGTGATTAGATTGACTAGTTTTCTGTGAGTATGGTTTCAGTGTGTCTGCCCTCTGATGCCCTCTTGCAACACCTACCATCTTACTTGGGTTTCTCTTACCTTGGGCGTGGGGTATCTCTTCACGGCTGCTCCAGCAAAGCACAGCCGCTGCTCCTTACCTTGGATGAGGGGTATCTCCTCCCGCCACCCTTCCTGACCTTCAATGTGGGATGGCTTCTCTAGGCCCTCAAATTGGGTTAAATGCCAGTTTGTTTTAGTTTCAGGGATTTTTATGCTTGAGCTTCTCAGTAATGATATTTAGAGAAATGTGAAACTGCCTGTCCATTATTAAAATGTTGAAACTATTTGAAAACATTTTATAGAAACATCACAATTAAGGAATTATGCTGCTGTTTAATTGTGTAATATCAAATGTAAACTCCAATTCCATATGTTTTGATGTGGTATGATTCGATTTGAATTTACTTTGATAGTTCTCTGTTTCAAGTCCATTGTTATTCCCAGTATTTCTTTAGTTTTAGGACCAAAGCCATTTTCCTATCTGGATTTTCATTAATTGTCTTTTAATTTTACTGACTGCTTATTTTTGTGTTCTTGTATGAAAGAGTCATTTACAGATTGTTCACAAATTGTAATTATGTTCTTACATAAACCTCTTTTGGAGACTTTGTATAAATTTCCTTTTTATTTATTGTAGACTATAAACAAGTCAAAACAGATTCTATTGTTTAGATTTTTTTTTTAGACACTAATCATGTCATATTTCTGCATCATATCCTGATTTATCCTTCAGTTTTAACTTTGGTAGCTTCCTCTTTGTTTTCCTGATCTCAAGGCAGAATTCAGAATACGCTGAACAATGTATGAGACAGGAGAGCATTTTCAACAGGAAACAAAAGTTTAGTTCTAATCCGTTTTCATTTGTCTGTTCTATTTTTAAAACCTGAAGTGCTAAAATGTAAATAATAATGATATGAATGATTTCTTTATTTAGAAAATCAACTCTCAATTACCTAATGAATATTCTTTTTAATCAGTGTTAATTGACAAACTTCCTGCACTTATAAACTCAGTGCTTGCATAATAGGTTCATTTTGACTGTTCTGATTTCCCTTTTATGTTTAGGTAGTCCTGTTGGGTGTAATTCTGTATTATTCCCTGAATTCCCTAGTCTGGAGCTAGATGGAGCTATGAGATCTTTTCTAGTAAATGCCAGGCCAGTGGCTCTTTAGGTCTACTTGGGATAATCAGTGCCAAAGCCTGTTTTTAAAGCCTCTTGCCCCTTTACTCTTGAAGAGAATGTGAAAGAAAAAGTCTAGACTTTTAAAGCACTGTCATTAAAATGGATAGATATTCCCACAGTTCTCCAATAATCCAGTATTACTGAACGGTTACAAAAAAATCTAACATTAAAACACCCAAAACAAAAAGAGAAACATGTATGTGTTTCAGATATGCTGCTGCTGCTGCTGCTAAGTCGCTTCAGTCGTGTCCGACTCTGTGCGACCCCATAGACAGGAGCCCAACAGGCTCCCCTGTCCCTGGGATTCTCCAGGCAAGAACACTGGAGTGGGTTGCCATTTCCTTCTCCATTGTGTGAAAGCAAAAAGTGAAAGTGAAGTCGCTCAGTCGCATCCGACTTCTAGCGACCCCATGGACTGCAGCCTACCAGGCTCCTCCATCCATGGGATTTTCTAGGCAAGAGTACTGGAGTGGCTTGCTATTGCCTTCTCCGGTTTCAGATATACCTACCCTTTAAATCAGATTAAATGTTTTGTCATAAAAATACATTCCTTGACTTTCTTTTCCAAAAGAGTGTAACTCTCTGAGAAATCCACAAAATGCAGAAAATGATTTAAAGAATAAAAGAACCTATAACCATTGTTTTAGAACTCACCTGCCAAATTTTATATGCACATGTGTTTGACAGACAGATAGATGTAATTATATATGTAACATGTAATACAGGTATATATAATTATATAAGTGTGTCGAAAATATCTCACCAAGAAAGAGGAGAAGTTTTACTTGAAAGGTTTTAGTTAGAATTTAGTGATCAGTGACTTTGGGGGTTTCTGTGTGTGCAGGCTGGTTTAGAAAGTTTCATCAGTGACTCTTGCCCATGCCTACAAAATGCTTTGGACAAAAAAAAAAGCTACTGTTTTGTGTGTAGTTGTTTCATTTTGCTCTCAGTCCTCTGTGCGGCCAGCTGTGCTGTTGTATCCACTTGTTATTCCGTGTGTTTAAGTCCTGAAGAATATGCCTCAGCTGTTGTCTTGCCGCTTAATATCTGTTAGGGCAGAAGTTGTTAAAGGCCATGTGCTTACTCAGAGAAGCTAATCGTAATAAATTCTTTGTGCTATTCTCTAATTGGGTTGGCTCTAGCCCTGTGCTACTCAGATATTTGGATAATTTTATGCGTGATTTTCATTTACCTAATTTGGCAAATACTTAAACTCCGCACTTTCTTTGTCTTGTTTTTCAAGTCATTTGTAGACTAAGTCTATTACTGAGAATTGCATCTCCTAAACTCTATTCTCCCTGTATATGTTGTCTTTATTTGCTTTTTAGATCTAGATTAAACCGTGTTTCAAACAGTTTCTAAAAGGCTGGGGGGGTACAGGGGTTCTTCTTGGTTTTGTTTTTATAAGCACCAAGAGTATTTTGTCAGTCTAGGTAGCTACCTATTAGATAAATAACCAATAAATAGGTACATTATAGCCATTACTATAAGATCATAAATGAATAATAAAGTCGATTAATAGATAAATAGAGATCTTACATCTCAAAGCCCTGAGCATCTAAAATATGCATTAAAAGGGTTACACTAAAACTTATGTCTTTTACAGGCCTAGAATCTTATTCAAGGCCTACTGGTTAGTTCATTATACACAACGACTGGGCTTCATTAATAGCCTCTTTTCCTAAAGAAGGTTTGGAGCCTATTCAGTCCTCACAGCAGTGATACATGATACATTGAGACATAGCGTCCTTTTAACAAGTGAGGGAGCTCTAGCTCAGAGGGCTTACACCCTTGGTCTGCAACCATCCAGCTTACTAAAGTGGCATATTTAGCCTCAGTTATCTAACTGTCAAATCCCTGCTTCCCCCAGCTATTCATTATTCATTTGTCCAACCAAGTATCCTACCCACCCCCTAGCACTTTCTTAAGTATATGTTTTGTGCCAGACACCCTTTAAGCTGCTTAGTATTTAATGCTAAATGACACTGATGAGGCCTGCTTGAATCAGGAGACAGTAACAAACCAGAAAAATCAAAGAAAGCCAAAAGAGTATATAATTATAATGTGGTAAGAAAGGATAAAAACCAGGATGCTCTGTGAGAGAATGACTAGAAATGACATCAGGTGGAGGGATTGTGGAATGTCTTTGCAGAAAATATACCTGAGTCCATGTTATGATTCTAAAGGCAAATAGGAGAAAGAAAAGATAGTAGGCAGCTAGCAATGAAAGAGAAATAGGCTGATAGGAAATACCTAAGGCAGAGAGGAATAAAAACAAAGTGAATAGCATAGGAGCTCTCATGTAGAGCAGACAATAAATAGCCTCCTCTAACCCAAATGCCTCTCGAGATAGCCCTGCATTATATCAGGGTGCTCTAAGCCCTTAATTATTGAAATTTTTTACAGAAAGAGACGAAATAAGTACATTCTATTTCAGAAAGTAAGCACTTGTGAAGAATTTTAGGAAAAAAAAAACAGTAAATACAGAGTAAAAAAGTTTTGGTGCTTAAAAAGAGTAAAGAGCCATTAGTAGAAATTTCACCTGGAGAAAACATTACAAAACTGGAGGTAAGGAGAAGGGAGACCCAGCTACAGTATTTTTATTTCCCAGGTTGTAAAGGGCCTCCAGAATATATGGATGTAGTATAATTATCATACAATAGAAGACAGAGATTTAAAAACATCCTCTGTAGCATTTGTTCTTGTCACTGTTCCACATTTTGGCCATTCTAAGGATTATGTAGTGGTATATCATTGTAATTTTAATTTGCATTTTAATGACATGTAATCTGGATTATTCATCTATATACTTAAGCAAGAGTCTCTTTTCTTTGTTGGGGTGTCTGTAATGTTTGGTTCACTTTAAAAAATAAACAATGTGTTTTACCAGATGTAATCACTGTGTAACCATCACTTAAATAAAAAATGTAGAACTTTTCCATCACTTGAATACCTTGCCATGTACCTCTTTCTGGAGAAAACCCTCCATCCCCAGAGGCAACCATAGCACTGATTTCTATCACCTTTGCTTAGTTCAAGAACTTCACATCAACAAAAAATTATCCTCTGGGGCTTGGCTTCTGTCATTCCATAATGTTTGTGAAAGTCAGTCTCATAGTTGTATGAAAGTGAAAGTCACTCAGTCGTGTCCGGCTCTTTGTGATCCAGGGAATATACAGTCCATAGAATTCTTCAGGCCAGAATACTGGAGTGGGTAGCCTTTCCCTTGTCCAGGGCATCTTCCCAGCCCTGGGATCAAACCCAGATATCCCGCATTACAGGTGATTCTTTACCATCTGAGCCACAAGGGAAGCCCATTGTTGTGTGAATCAGTGGTTTGTTCTTTTCTATTGCAGAATAATATTCCATTGTATGGATATGCGGAGAAGGCAATGGCACCCCACTCCAGTACTCTTGCCTGGAAAATCCCATGGATGGAGGAGTCTGGTGGGCTGCAGTCCATGGGGTCGCTAAGAGTCAGGCACGACTGAGCGACTTCACTTTCACTTTTCACTTTCCCGCATTGGAGAAGGAAATGGCAACCCACTCCAGTGTTCTTGCCTGGAGAATCCCAGGGACAGGGGAACCTGGTGGGCTGCTGTCTATGGGGTCACACAGAGTTGGACATGACTGATGCGATTTAGCAGCAGCAGCAGCAGTATGGATATGCAATAGTTATTTCATTTTTCTTAACTATTCTAATGAAGTGATATATTGTGGTATTTTAAATTCATATTTCCCTTACAATGAATGCTATTTGATATTTTTATGATTTTAAAAGTTTATGTTTTTAACAGTTCTGCTGAGACATTACATATCCCACATAAATTTCACCAATAAACTGCATTATTCAGTAGTTTTTAGTATATATATAGAGAGAGTTATCCAACCATCACCAAAAGTTAATCTTAGAATTATTCATTTCTCAAAAAGAAACTTTGCACATCTGTAAGTGCAAGGTTCCTCCCCTCTTCCAATCTATGCACTGTAAAATGTTTTATATTTTTGTATGTTCTTTATCCAAGGCCTAGTAAATAGCTCTCTTGGCTTTGTCCACACTGAGCATGAAGGTGGCACATTTCTTTCTAGTCTGTCTTTCAAATCGCTTTGCAGAGCATCCTGTGAAAATCTTTAGGTGGAGTGCTCTCGAACTTGAACGTCATTCACGTCACCTAAGGTTGCAGGTTCTGATTAGGTAGGTTTCTAGTAGATCTGAAATTGCGCATTTCTGACAAGTTCTCCCCTGATGCCTGTGCTGCAGGTCCATGGGGCCTCGTTGAACTACAAGGTGAGAGATTTTGGTTGGATGTCTTGAAAGAGGACAGTGAAAGGAAGGCTGTGTTTCTGCTGTAACATTTTCTATCCTGTGATTTATACGCAGATGACATTTTTATTCTCAGAGTAGTTCTTATTCCATTTTGGGTGTTTTAAAAGTTCATCACATCTCTTTGTAGGTATGTAAAAAGGAAATGGGCTTTAAGAATTTTAAAGGTAGAATTCAGAAGAAGGCCTTGAAAACATTATAGCACGTACTAGTTTGTTGATAGCTCACTAAGGACCCTGCTGAACAAGGAAAGAGAAACAACTCTAGAGGGAGAATCCTTTGGGGCCCCTGTGGGGACTAGTTTACTAAGAGTAGGATTTCTTAAAAGCCCTTTCAGGGCCCTTCCTCAGTTTCTGAAACCACTCCTTTGCTGGCCTTTCCCAAAGCTTATAGAGGACCCAGGGTGAAGAGGGAATTGTACTCAGAGTTGATGCCAGTTGAGAGATGTTGACCTGGATCTGTGAAAACAGCAGCATCCATCCTTGCCTGAGTCAGTAGATTATTAGTTGAGTGGTGAACAAAAGGACAGTATTGACTGTATATAATTATTGACTATAATTGCTCAAAAGTATTAAGTTTGGCTTAAATATTTGTTTTCAAAGTGCAGTAATATGGAGATTTATTTACAGAGCTCTATTTGCCTCAACTCAGTGCTTGGTAGGAGCTATCTGTTGGTGCATCTAGTTTAAATGCAATTATTTTTTATTTCCTTAAAAGCTCAGTACACTTTTACTGAGCAAACCAATTTTTTTTTTCTACCATTAACCAACAGATAACTGAAGATACATTTTATAGACAAAACGGTTGTTGCATTGAGTTAAAGGACTTCGGTTTTCTGCAAAGCATAAGTAAGTGGCAGTTACCTCATGCTACCTTGGTCTTGGCAGATGTGTAGACATAACAGATAATATGCAAGGAAAGGTGCACATTTTGACTGTAATTTGACGTCTTTTAACAAGATGTACCTCTGTCTCTATTCCAGGAGATGTTTCATTATTTTTACAAGGATCCCTCTCTCCAGGCCTGGTTGCTTCCAAACACTGAGGTCTACTTATTAAATTTTAAATTCTGTTAAGGTATTAAATTTTACCTGGTGGGGACACTGCCTTAACATGGTCTGAAGTCTTGATTGAAAAGCCCTTCATTTAAAGATAGAGGTTATGTGAATGAAAACACTCCACTGTAGAAATTTTGTGAGGTGTATCTATTTAAAGTGAAGTATAAAAAATTTTTAATGAAAACAAATTAAAAAATATAATGAAATCTGTAATTGTCAGTCTACCAAAGAATATCACCAAAGATGTCAATATTTTATGAGGGATCATTATACGACTTTCTGAAAAACACCAATAATGCTTGCAAGTAGTGAGGGTCAGCAACTTAAGATTTATTTAGTAATGATAATAATTGTGGTACATTTGCATACATGAGCACTCTGTATTTCTGCTAGCCAAATACTTTGTGTCAGTTTGGAAACATCAGTTAGGTGTCCCACATCATTGTTTTGTTCATTTCAGAGAGAATAATTCTGGTTAGACAAATTAAACTATGACTCTCTGTTCTCAGAACTGAGTAACTTCCTCAGACTGAACATATTAAATTAGTTTCAATTTCCTGCCAAAATTTATAGACAGGTTGTAAATGAAAAAGCTGCCTCTGCTCTTCATTATCACCATATATTATAGTTTTTTAAATAAAAATGTTATTTACTTGCACCTACTGTCAGATATTAAACTACAGAGGCATCCATCAACAGTTCTGTTGGTGCTGTAAAGAAAAAAGTCATGCAACAGCACACCTGGCTTCAGTGTTACACCAAAGAGTTAGTGTTACAAGGTGACTTTGATATGTCAGAAAAGCTAATTATGTCCCATCAAAGGACTGAAGAAATTGCCTTTTTTAATGAAAAGTATTTTATTGGAGGTGGCAATGATCTTAGGCAAAGCAGTAAAACTAGGTGTGTAATTATATAAATTCTTTAAATTCTTATTAAACTTCACTAATTGACATGTTACTATCCCATATTGTAGAAAAAAATTGGTTAAACATAAAAATCAGAAGAACGGTTTTAGACCATAGAGATACAGTCTGATCTAAACTTGAGTCTCTTTTTTCTAAGTACAGGCTCAATTTTCCTCTGTCACTTATTTATAGTTATGCATGTTTTTATTTTATGTTGAACTAAGAGAATAGCAGATTTTTATAGGAATAAACATTTTAGTCAACAAAATGAAAAAACAACCTACAGAATAGAGGAAAATATTTGCAAAGCATTTATCTCATAAGGATTTGATATCTAAAATATATAAATCATACAACTCAACAGCAAATAAATAAATAATTGGCAAAGAACCTGAACAGATTGAATCAAAGAAGACATCCAAATGGCCAATATGTACCTGAAAAAGATGCTCAATATCACTGAGCATTAGGAAAATATAGATCTAAACTACGACCAGTTATGACATCGTACCTGTTAGAATGGCTGTTATTAAGAAGAGGTGTTCCCGAGTGCATGGAGAAAGGGAAAGGCTTGTGCCCTGTTGGTGGACATGTAATTTGGTACAGTCGTTATTGAAAACAGAATGAAAGTTCCTCAAAGAATAAAAATAGAGCTTCTATAGGGTACCATGGTCCCACTTCTGAGTATATATCCAAAAGAAATCGGGATCTCAGAGGCATCTGTACTCCATTGTTCTTTGCAGCACTGTTCATGGTGGTCAAGATATGAAACAACAATTGTCCCTTGATGGATGAATAAGGAAAGCGTGTGTGTGTGTACAGATATGCATATATATGTGTGTGCTGTATGTACAAATGTGTATGTGTACTTTCCTGGGGGAGGAAATGGCAACCCACTCCAGTATTCTTGCTGGGAAAATCCCATGGACAAAGGGATCTGGCAGGCTACAGTCCATGGGGTTGCAGTGTTGGACATGAGCTACTGGCCACACACACATGCATACACACACGTGTATTTTAGCCATAGTGAAATTTTACTCATCCATAAAAAAGATGGAAATCCTGCCACTAGTGACAAGGGGTAAATCTGAAGCATTATGCAAAGTGAAGGAAGCCAGGTACAGACAAATATTGCTTGATATCATATACAGAATATAAAAGGGCCGAACTTGCAGAAGCAGATGGTAGAATGATGGTTACCAGGATCTGAGTGGTTGGGAAATGGGGAGATATTGGTTCAAGGGTATAAAGTTTCTGTTATAAAATGAATAAGTTCTGGGGATCCAGTACACACACGGGATTAGTTAGTGTACTGTATCCTGGAAATCTAAGAGAGTAGAGCTTATATATTCTCACCTCTGCTATCTCCCCAAAAGGTAGCTATGTGCGGTGAGATGATGGGTGGGTTAATTAGCTCAATTGTGATCATTGTTTCATAATGTAGAGGGATATCAAATCATCCCATGTATGCCGTAAATATGTACAATATTTTGTCAATTATATCTCCATAAGTTGGAATAAAAGCATAATCAATTAATAACATATATATGTTCCTTAAAGACACACATTTCCTAGCTCAGGGTAATAAATAACCAAGTATCTTTTCACTTCTGTTATTTATATGACAGATGTGTGTATATGTTTCCCATTTACTGATACACACACACATATATGTTTATATATGAATTCAATTATTTCCTTTCAAGAACCTCATCAAGGGGGATTGTGAAGTAAGTCCTGCTCTACTGTACATCAGGATTAAGAGCAAAACTTTTTATTGCTAGCTTTGACAGAATGTATGTGATTATTAGTGATGTCTTTTTTTAGAAAATTGTAAATTACAGGAACGCTGTGCAGGAAGAAAGAAATGAAGCATACAGCAGTTATTTAGTTTTACAAGATTGACAATGATTTTTTTTTTTTATTTTACTGAAAGTTCAGTACTTAAAGCAGAAAGCTGTAATTGTTGGCTGCTTTAGATGCCCTTAGCTATTTGGGATGTGGAAAGATGTATGCTGTAAATGTTTTACTCCTGTAATTGTCATCACTTCAGAATGGTTTGATTCAGTTGTTCTGTAGGAAAAGTGCATGAAAAAATGATTTCTGGCAGCTTTCCATAATGGTGGCCATTGGTTTTTCTTTCTTTTTTTAATTGCAAATATGAAAGAAATTAACTCATTTTTGTTAGTAGATGAGCCTGGTTTCTGAAACATTCTGTTTCTATGCCTCCAACAGTAGTCCAAGCAAGGACTATGACAGGGCAACCAGTAAAGAGTAACTGTTTTAAGTGTTTAAGGTGGGAGAACTTCTCAGGGTGTATTCCAGCTATTTGGATTTATGATTCTGAAATAGTAAAATGAGATTTGAAGGTATGAACTACCCCATATCAGAAAACTCATAAATATGAGTACATGTAACCAGGGTGTGGGGGTTATCCTCCTCCCAACTCATGTTCTGTGACACGGGTTAAATCACCTTTCTCTCTGTGTGTCCTGTGATGCCATGGTCAGCTCTAAGGTTGCTTAGATTTTGCAGCAGTGTGACTTGCATGGAGGAAACCAAATGTAAAAATAGATAATTTATAGGAATCTAGGCCAGAGCTTTGTCTTGGGAACCAGAGGCCTGACTGGGTTGTAGGTAGAGTAAGATTCTTTAAAATAACTCTCGATAGCTAACATGGCATGCTTTTTGTAAAGCTGTTAGAGATTGTCTCTTATCAGCATTAAATGTTGGAATTGACTGTTTGGTTGGAGGTGGTTTGGTTTGTATACCTACTTATGCCTAATCAACTTTTGTACTTACAGCTCGTAGCTTGATTCTGAAATAGGTTAGCAGAGTCTAGGTATCACTGAGCGTATTCTTTTTGCCACTGCCTGATTGACTGGCTGACAGAAGCCAGCTGCCAGCCTACAGTTAGGTTGAAATGGACTCAGATGATTAGTAGAATTTTAGTGAGAAATAAAGTTGAGGTTATTTTCACTTTGTTTTATTAAGTGTGAAATTGCAAAGCATCCTTTTATATTGATCAGACATGATGTGGCTGTTCTGAAGGATTCATTTCTTTGATGTACCTGGATTGTGCTTCTCAAAAGGAATAGATTGGATCCCAGATTTTCTTTTCCAGACTGCCAGCTTCCAATGTGTGGGAGATTGCTCTGTAAAATGACCCCATTTCTGAAGGATATTTCTCACTGTTTTCAAAGGGGGCTGTCAGAGCCCAAGAAAAAAGAAAGGGTTTACTGTCAATGTTCTTTGAGAAAGGTTGGAGGAGTGGTTTGGGCTTTAACATCATTTAGCTTGAAATTATCAGCTGTTCTCCATCTCTATCTTTGGCTGGTTGCCTGCAAGTTCCATATACATAGTGGTTTGAAATACAGCAGAGTAGGCAAAAGCCTTGTTATCTCCCAGAAACGTACAGCTGATGTGGGGCTGCACATAAATGACTTTCCCATGGACAGGATATCTGGTCTAACTACTTTAAAAAATTGCATGATCCTATAGGGAAGCCTTGCTAACTAATGCAATAATTATCTAGGAGAGAAGCCAACATCCTGCGATTATATTAGAACAAATGTGCTGCAGTGTTTCTGTTTGTGTATGTCTCTTGGCATCTTGAATTAATATTTTATCATATTTCATTAAGAAAAAAAAAAATAAGCCAGAGAAGCCTTGGAAACAAAATCATTTGGAATTACCTGTTGTGTGAGGTTAGGAAATTTCTATGAAATTTCTTCCATCTTGACAAAATAATTTCACACCACTGAAAACAATTTATGTTTCCCTCATAGTTAATAGAGGCAAGTATTTTTCTTGAGGTCTGCTTTAGAAAAACTTGACCCTATTAGACATTATCTTCAGTTACTTAATTTTTCTTTTTATTGTTTTGTAATCTGTGTCTATATTAATTGAATGCATATAGTAGTTTTTTTTTTTTTTGGTTGAATGCAAAGTAGATTAACAGAGTTCAACATTTGTAAGTTGGTAAACCTTTGAGGTGAGGTGAGGTGAAGTCGCTCAGTCGTGTCCGACTCTTTGCGACCCCGTGGACTGTAACCTACTAGGCTTCTCCGCCCATGGGATTCTCCAGGCAAGAATACTGGAGTGGATTGCCATTTCCTTCTCCAGGGGATCTTCCCGACCCAGGGATCGAACCCAGGTCTCCTGCATCAGAGGCAGACGCTTTAACCTCTGAGCCACCAGGGTAAACCTTTAACTGGCAGTTATTTCTTCAGAACGATGTTGTTTATTTTATATTTAGCTTCAGCTTATATTGATAATACAACCTAGCCTGGAATTTTGCTTAATAAAATTTAAAAACAACTAGGAGGATTTAAGCTTTTTTTTTTTCTTTCTTTCTTTTAGTCATAGATTACTCAACATTGTCATTTTCAGTGGCTGGGGAAATGATTTATTTTAACTTGTATATCTCAACCTAAAAAATAACAAACATCTCTTGGATTTGGTAGACAGTCCCCAACAGTGATATGCTCATGCTAACTGGGCATCTTTCAAAGGCAAATTTCTGGTGGATACCAGGCCAGGGTGATGGAAGAAGATCTGAGGCCACATGTGTAGTTGACATGGGATCTTAGTCTGGGGTAGTGGTGGTGGGGTAGGGTTGTTCAGAAAGAGAATGAATTTGTAATAAAGAGCCCAGATAACTGATCCTGTGGGTAGTCATCAGTTGTTAGCTAGGCATCAGTCTTCTTTTCCTAAGGTGAAAAAGGTGTGATTTTGCACTGTCTTAAATCTTGAATATTGTAGGAGGGGCAAAGTTGGACCCTGGCACCAAGATTGGTATTGTACTGTGGTTGTCATTTTTTAAAGGGCCTAGTAGATAGCTGATAGAGCTTTTCTGGGACACATTCTACTATCAGGCAGTAAAAACACCTTCTTAGACATACTTGGATATACATGCATGCTTTTTATTTCAGCAAGGGGTGGAACAAGGTCTCACTTGCACTGATGCACAAAGCTGTGAATAACTTTCACTACCTTTGCAACACAATGGCTGGGGTTGATTTTAATTTCCAAACTTTACATATTCAACAAAAGCAATTTTGTTAATTTTCCCATGTTTAAAAACCTGTCCCATTCCTCTGTTTTCTGGAAGTGAGAATCCACTGAGAAATCTTTGTTACCAGTCGGTACTTTCATCCCGTTGTACCCAGAGTTATCATTGAATTTAGTGTTAAATCACTCTAAACCTTTCTTCTAGACTGTATTTTCCATGAGGACAACAACCTGATCATTGTTTTATAATCCTTCTAAGATTTAGCATAATATTGTGTAGTCTAGAAATAGCAGCACTTTACCACTGGATTGATTTATTTTTTGGAAGATGGCTGATTTTACAAAAATCTTTATTTGTAGATCATCTCTTTTATTTCCCTCTTTTTCTTCATGCCTCACAAAGGATTGCTTAGTGTGTTGGTAGTCAGAGTCTGACAAAACATCCATTTTGAAGACCACTAGTTGATTCTGTGGACTTCAAAGTAGGGGTTCTGCTGTAGGTCTTTGAATGTTATGACTTAGGTTTAGAATTTTTCTATCCAAAATGTGGCTTGTGGACAGCATGATGTCATCTGCAAGCTTATTAAAACTGCAGAATTGTGCTCTTCCTCCCCGTCACTGACTTAGAATATTTTTGAGGGAAATCAGATGATTGTGAATCTCCAAAAATTCAAAACTGCTATGATAGAACCTCAGTGATTTAATCGCAAAGAGTCGGACACGACTGAGCGACTGAACTGAACTGAACTGTAAACACTATTCAGGATGAGTTAGGAAGTCCTGGTGGAATTTGGGGGAATTATTCCAACCTCATTCTTTGCACACCTTTGCAGGGAATAAGAGATGAGACTTTTCTATGAAGGGAAATGAGTTTCCATTGCTTTTGTAAAGACACCTTGTAGTCCAAGTCTTAATTTTCTCCAGGTTGGACTATCATGTAAATGAGAATTTGCATTTTTTTTCTCAGTGTCTCTGGAAATGCTAATAAAAATAAGTTTCCTCATGGTTGTTTAATTACTGGTGTTGTTCTCATTGACTGTTTACTATGTTGACATTGTGAAGTAGTGGGGAAAATATGGATTTTGAAACCAATTGGAAACTGGTTTTAAATCCTGGATTTGCCAAATATTAGAACTATGTAGCCTTGAACAAGTTATTGAATCTTTCTATACCTCAACTTTCTATAATCTCTTTGCTTCACTTTGGTTAAATACTTTACAAAGCAAGTATCTGAGAAGATCCATATAACTCACACATAATAAGAATCCAGGAAATGGTAGAAATTAACACCCTCATCACTGTCTCCTCCTCCTCCTTTTCATCATCCTCACCAACACTTAAGTGTCTCCAGTGGTAACTGTGTTAATGTTCTATGTTCCAGAATGCTGTTGAGACCTAAATTGTCGTTCCCTATTTAATTTTCCATCATTGATATATTTTCTGCATTAAGATACATGCACACATTTTCTTTGTGGGAATAAATACAAAGTAGTAGGCAAGTCTTCACTTCTTTTAGGCATAATGTGAAACTTCTCAACCTTGAGTATTACCAGATAGGAGATAATCATACAGGACCACTGCAAGTGAAGTTACTGCTAATAGACAAGGGCTCTTGAGGTGAAAAATATAAATAGATGATGTCTGCAAGTTTGAAATGCAGCTGTTGAAGTAGATGGAGCAGACCCACTTGAGTAAGGATAAATAAAAAGAAAGCTACATCATTTGAATACTTGGTAAATAGAATTGTGGCTTTGTAACCAGTAGGGTGGGATTTTTTGCCTTAACTTTTCTGTATTTTTTCTCGAAAGATGTAACTAAGCTGTAAGCAGAATAGAAATTTTCCTTCTGATATAAGTACATTTTTCTTTATAGACATAAAGCAACTGATTGTGTGCATACATTTTTTTTTCAGAGAACTAATATTTATTGAAAACCTTTTATCCTGGCCATAGTACATGTTTCGTGTTTTGTTTCATCCTTATGAAAGTCCTGTGAGAGAAACTCTGTTATTCATATTTTAAAGAAAAGGTATTATCTGTAAAGTATCTTTCAGAGATTAGTGAACTGGAACTTTATTCAAGATCTGTGCTTCTCCCACTTAGAGGTTGACTGTAAAATGGATATAGAATTGAAGACTAAGTTTGTTGAATCTGATTATTGTGGATAATATAACGTGTTTCAGGTGTTTAGTTAGTTGCATGTGTGTGTCTGATTTCAAAATTGGACTATGAAATCCTTGGAGATTCTGGAGCTCTGGTATTATATATCAAGTAGAGACTACCATTACCATTGATTGCTCAAGAAATGTCTGTGAACCAAATGCTGAATGTGCTACACGCTGCTCCTCTGAATTATTTGCTTTGTGTGGAAACAGCTTCTCAGCGACATGGTCATCCTCAGAACAGATTCCTTTCTCCCACGGTGTGTTTTATAAGTGATGTTACTTGAACACCTGCAAAGAAGAGATGAATCGTAGACTCAGTTTTCCAGTTTCCTTCTGTCCACAGTTTTGTGGCTTCAAATAATCTTTCAAACTATTGGATTGGCCAGAAATTTCATTTGTTATTTTCTGTAAGATGGCTCTGGTAGCACTTCATTGTCTTTAACTTCACTCAAACAATTTTGTTAGAGTGTATTGTGACAGCTGTCATATCAGTGTGTATTTACAAAAAACTTGTCAAAATCGGTGAATTTTTGTGTAACCATTTTAATATTGAAGGTAGAAGAAAAACATTTTTGGTGTATTATATTTTATTTTTTCAAGAAAGGTAAAAACACAACTGAAACACAAGATTTGTGCGATGTGTGGAGAAGGTTCTGTGACTGATTGAATGTGTTAAAAGTGGTGTGCAAAGTTTTGTGCTGGAGATTTCTCACTGAATGATGATCCATGGTTGGGTAGGCAGTTAAAGTTGATAGCAATTAAAGTATGAAAGTTTCTCAGTCATGTCCAGACTCTTTGAGACCCCATGGACTATATATAATCTATGGAATTCTCCAGGCCAGAATATTGGAGTGGGTAGCCGTTCCCTTCTTCAGAGGATCTTCCTAACCCAGGGATTGAACCCAGGTCTCCCACATTGCAGGCGGATTCTTTACCAGCTGAGTCACAAGGGAAGTCCAAGAATACTGGAGTGGATAGCCTATCCCTTCCCCAGGGAATCTTCCTGACCCAGGAATTGAACCAGAGTCTCTTGCATTGCAGGCAGATTCTTTACCAACTGAGCTATCAGGGAAGCCTGGATAGAAATTATCAAGACATTAATTGAGAGCAATCAATGGCATACCACGTGGGAGATAGCCGACATACTAAAAATATCCAAATCAATCAACAGAAATCAGTTTCACCAACTTGGTTGTTTTTTGCTTTGTGTGGATTCCACACAAGTTAGGCAAAGAAAAAAAAAAAATTCTTGACCATATTCCTCATGGCAATTCTCTACTTCACTGTAACAAAAATATTCTTTTATTTTAAAACAAATTTGATGGCTAAGAAAAGTGGACACTATGCAATCATGTGGAATGGAAGAGATCATGGAGCAACTGAAATGAAATATCACCAACTACACCAAAGGCCAGTCTTCATCCAAAGAGGGTGATGTTGTGTATATAATGGGATTGGAAGGGAGCGCCTTCCAAAATCAAATAATTAATTCCAACAAGTACTGTTCCCAATGAGACCAACTGAAACTCGCACTTGACAAAAAGCATCCAGAATTGACAGAAAACATCTAACCTTCCCTCAGGAAAACACAAAACCACATGTTTCTTTGCCCTGGCAAAAAGTGTTAAAACCTTGCCTGGGAAATTCTGATTCATCTGCCATATTTACCAGACATTGCATTTTCAAATTTCCATTTGTTTTGGACTTTAAAAAATTATCCTAATGGAAAAAATTCAAATGCTTGAAAGATTGTAAAAGGCATGGAATAATTCTTTGCTCAAAAAGATTAAAAAAAGATAGGAAGATGTAATTATGAAGTTGCCTGAAAAATGGCAGAAAGTAGTGGGACAAAACAGCAAATATGTTATTTAATAAAGTTCTTGGTTAAAGTGAGAAATATGTCTCTCTGTTTAACTTAAAAACTGAAGGAACTTTTTGGCCAACCAATATTTGCAAGGTTTCAGTTTTGTTTACAAGACAAAGCATTCACCAAACTGAGCCAATTAGCAGAGATAGTAGTCATCTAATGAGTGTTTTCTGGGTGGGTGGGTGACATCTTCATGTAGGGATATAAGGAGACAAGGCTTATCCTTGTGCTTTTCGATTATCCAGAGTCAGAAATATAAATTGTGTGTTTTCAACTTGTTTTTTGAGTTCCCTTCATAGATACGCCATTATAACAAAAGCATTTGGCCCTCATTATGAGACATCAAGAGAGCTGCCACCATTGCTCCGGCACCAGTGTCTCCAGTAAAAATTAGAAATACTCTGAGATCTCTCAGTGGATTCTTGGGTGTTCCCTGCCAGCATTTTAGGTCTTAATGTTTTATGAATTATTCTTCAGTCTGTGTATGTCTATCAGACTTGACAGTAGTCTTTATGTTGAATACTAGTTTTTAACAAAGGAAAATACTTGATATTATTAAGCAGGACCTGCTGAGATTTGCTTTGAGATGCAGAAACTATACATATTTGAGATTGATGTCTAGGCAACATACGAAATCATACAAACAAATATAATCAATAACATCTTTTCAGTGCCAGGCAAACCCTGTAGAAACTGGTTCATTTTGAGTTGGGTGGAACTATTGAAGAATAAAAATGTTTTCTGTGGACTGAGAGTGATCTAGAGATGAGGGCACTTGGGAATTCTTTTCCTTTGAGGGACTGTCAGACAGTTGGTCTGTTTAACATCAGGGTGTCACACGAAGGCAATTTTTTTTTTTTTTTTGGAGATGGGGCTTTAGCCTAATGACTGTGACTGCCTAACAGTCACTCCTGGTGTCTGACAGGCAGTTTCAATATTTTCAAAGGCCTGCAGGGTGTGTATCATTACCCTGAGCATTTTATGCGGCATGCCCATCAAGGCATTATTTTTTAAAAATTAGTTTTCAGTGCCATCTGTTCAAAGGTAGGTAAACTGGATCTCTTTAGTTCCTTTGTATTTTGTTTAGGGAATGTNGTTTCAACATTTTCAAAGGCCTGCAGGGTGTGTATCATTACCCTGAGCATTTTATGCGGCATGCCCATCAAGGCATTATTTTTTAAAAATTAGTTTTCAGTGCCATCTGTTCAAAGGTAGGTAAACTGGATCTCTTTAGTTCCTTTGTATTTTGTTTAGGGAATGTTATCTGTTCAATAGAGAGGAATAGTAATTGGATTACATTGCTGTAATTCATTTATTAAGAGAGCATTAGAATCCACAGTAGTGTGTTTCCATCTTAGAATCCACAAATTACCAATTAAACACAGTCTTCTGTTCTAAAACAATGTGATTATTTTTATTTAAGCCTGTTTTGGAAGCTGAGTCACTCGTCGCCTACATATATCTTTGTTTAAAAAGCATTAGTGGAATATTCCTGAAGCTGGGGCCATTCCTTGCTCATTTGTCATTTGCAAGGGTAGCTGTTCATCCAGACAAAGCCTGGCAACATTTGGAATATCCCTTCTGTATGTCAGCTAGTTACAACACATTTTAAAGGGAAAACTCTCAAGAAATTATACCACTTTAAGAATAAAATACATTTATTTGAGAATGTGGTAAACTACTCTATTAAAAATAAAAAAAAGCCAAACTGCTATAAATGAGAAAACTTTCTTTGGTTTGGCAGTATTGATTGAGCACTATTCTATACCTGGCTCATTTCATTCCTTTGGGGGTGTTAGCAAATTTAAGATCACATCCTTGCCCTCCAGTAGGGGGAGACTGTAGACATAGCCGTTCTCTTCTCTGGGCTGTCTTCCTGACCCAAGAATCAAACCCAGGTCTCCTTCAGGCAGATTCTTTACCATCTGAGCTACCAGGGAAGCCTGTAGATACAATGTGAATACATATGAAAAGCTAAATAGCAACGCCAGATAGCTCTATAAAAGATGAGAGACAAGATGGTATATATTTTAGAACCAAAAGTGGCAAAGGCTTTGAGTGTCCTGAGTTTTGACCAAGAGCTCACTGTGCAGTTGAATAGCCAGAAAAGTCTTCAGAGAAGTGGGGAAATTTGAGGTGAGTTTGAGGAGTACATGGGGGCTTCAGGCCCCAGTGTTCCAGCTCTAAGGGCCTGTATGAGAAGGGCAGGGAAGTGCAAGTCATGGGCACCAGAGAGTTGAGAAGCAAAAAAGTAAATGAATAAATGGCAAACCACTCCAATATTATTGCCTGGAGAATTCCATGGACAGTGGCACCTGGTAGACTCCAGTTCATGGAGTTGCAAAAAGTCGGACATGACTGAGCAGCTAACAATGAGGAGGCTGAGATCAAAAGGGCAGAAGCAGGATGTGAGATAGGAGTGAGCACTGATTTTGCAGAGGGGATAGACAGAAGACTTGAAAGAATTCCATGCTTTTCTAGACGTGTGTGGAAATATCCTCTGAACAGTGTGGGGTGTTCACTGGTGTATTCATCAATGATAAAGCAAAGGGTTGAGGATGTCAGACCTGAAGTCTTCATCACAGAGGAGATTGGGTGGCTGGGGCAGGGAGTGGTGATGAGTTAAAAGTTCAGTAGACTGGGATCTCCTTGGAGAAGAGAAGTTAGCAGTCGGAGGGTAGACAAAGCACAAGGAAGGGTACTGTGTCTCACAGCCAGAAGAAAAGACAAGACCTTGAAGTCAGTTTCAGAGGGGATATGGTTGTGTCAGAAGGTTTGGAAGGGCCAAGATAATGAGGTCTGAGAAAAGTCCTTTGGTTATGACTACAGAAACCTTTTGAGAATCCAGTGGTATAGTAAGAATCAAGCAAAATATTTAGTAGGCTTAGGAGGGACTAGCTAGATGTTTTATGAGACAGTAAGACTGGTAGATTTTATAAGCTAAAGAATTATGGATGGTGCTTTTAATAGATTGTTTATCTCCTAGATAAGCAAAAACAGAGGAGGCATGTTTTGCAAATGAAACAGTAAGATAAATAGAAATGAAATCACTCAACTCCCAAAGGTCAATGCTTCATGAATCTGATGACATTCCCACATTTTAGGGAAATCTTGAGTTAGCTGTGCTTCTCTTTCATTTTGCTTCCCAGCCACTTGAGATTTGGTTTCCAGACTGTTAGCCTCTTCAAGGCCATTTCAGGTCATAGGTGAGCACACCAAATGGATTGCGTCCCATCCCCTTCACCCATAACACTTGGCTCCTTCTAAAGATCATCTCTGTTCATTTATCATTTCAATTCTTACATGATGCCCTTGGATGAATGCCTCCCTACCATATATGGTCTTCCTACCATATATAAAAGGGATGCTGATATTTGCCAACTACATAACTTGCTGGTCCAGTGCAAGATGAAAATGGCAAGCACCTCGTTTAAAACTTAGAAGAAATTCAGGACAGTAACAAATCAAGTATTAAACCAAGAAAGCTCGCAGCTCTTTGACTCCAGAGGTTTGAATAGGCATGAAGCTAGCCCTATTTATGATGACTTTTCAGTGTCAGCAAGATGGCAGCAACCAGTCATCATGATGGGGAAAAATATGATACCAAGGAGTATTAAGAACATTTGAACAAAAAAGTGAATTTTCTGACTGGAGTTTCTTCATGCTGTCATATTTGGCTGAACTTACCTCTGATCACCATTCAAGGTGTCAAAATAGTTGCTCTTGTTTTGTCCATCTCCTCCTCCACTGATCCTACGAAAGAGGACTGGTGAAGAGAAAATGGACAGTGTTCAGACTCTTTCAGAGTAACCTGTTGGCAAGTCTCTTTGCACTAAACTAACAAATTGATTTTCTAACAGCCATGTTCCTAAATGGAAAGTGTTCTAATCAGTTACCCAGAATTGCTGAAAACCATCTGAATGGTTTTTATGTGATGACTTTTTCTCTTTCTATAGGAAGACATGAAGAGTTAGGGTTTCTTTGTTGTTGTTGAAATTTGCTTGTTTTCAAGAAGTTTCATTTTACTTTTGGAATGTATTCTCTAGGGCTGTCTGTTTTCTTGCAGCTGGATGCAGGAGTTACTAAGTTTGCTTTGCCTTGTCCATGTGCTGGTGGGTAGCATTCACCTCAGTTCCAATCCATATGGCTCCCAGCTGGCGGTACAGGTGCCACATTAATGGCTCAGTGGCCCAAGTACGTGTAGGAAGGTTTGCTTTGGTTCTGGATTGCATGCGTAATAGTCATTTCTCAAATGTTTGCTGAATGAATAATGGAGAAGCTTTATTTCATTTTTTATCCAAGTCTTTCAGCAGACGATGATAGAGCATAGAACAGCACAGTGGTTTAGGGAACTCTTCCGTGTTGACAGTAGAAAAAATTCACTTGCTAGTCAAGAAGTTTCATTTGCCTCTATATCCAACAGTAGGTATAGCTCAGTTGATGAAGTGTAAGCTTTGGCCAAAATGTGTGTACATTAGACATCCATTAAATTCTTTGGATAGCTATTTAAAAGATGACTATGTTGATAGATTTTCTATTTTGGGGATATTATCATTGATTTTCCCCTCCCTCTCATTGTCTTTATTGTTATAAATGAAATTAGTAAGAGAATCCAGGAGACATTCTCAACTGAGAGTGTCACAAAGTGATAACTGAGATGGGTAGATATGTGGCCTAAGGACTGATACTTCCAGTGAGGCCGTGGTGTCCCCGCTTGCCCCGCTGCCAATCCAGCCTCCCTAGTTCATTTTATTAAGTTGTATCACGTTTTACTGCAGCTACTACAGCATCTTTGCTGTCTGGAGGATTAGAATGTTTGATGAGGATCTTGTTTTGGATCTGAAACAACTGTGACATTGATCTTTTTCAACAGGCAAAAAGATATTATCTCATGCCATCATCCACTGCCCCCACTAGGATATGCTAGGAATCTGTATCTAATTACCTGTGCAGCTAATTACCTCTGCCATGCTAAGCAGCAGCAGTAATCTCATTTCCCTTTCAAGTCCATTTTATGGCATCAAACTGTATTATATTCCCTTTTTAATGACTGCTGACAAAATAACAGCACCACCACCCAGGACTTGATGAGGAATCTGCCTGTCCACGACACAGCTGCACCTTGTGTGTGTGCTGTTGATTCCTTTTTTTTTTAAACTGTGCTATTAAATACCTATATATCTGAATTATCTCCCTTTTGCTCCATTTGTTTGATTAGCATTACGATACTGTGACAAGACACTAGATCAGTAGTAAATCGATCTGATTAGCATGGAGATGATATGAACACAGATTGTATTGATGTTTAATAGTGCAGGCATCCAGGTGCTGTAACATTATAGATGTTTTTGTATGCTGTGTGCAAGGTCTCTATAATGAAGACAGCTACCATAGCACATTTTAAAGCTCAATGATTTATTTTCTGCCAAGTAACACAGTGGGTCTTGCATAGTGTATGGCACCCCGGCGCTGGATCCACACAAAATGTTTTAATCAGTGTTGAAAATAACGCAAATATTTTCACTGGACAGTTTCTAATCTTTATTAAGAGATGCTTGCCACATGCAGTAAAAAGCATACTGCAGTCTCATCGAAAACGAGCCACATTCTTCTCTGAACCGTATCCTCGGGTTACTTTATTATTATAATGCATCCCATTTTTTAGAAAGACCTGTTGGAGTTTTGTGCAGCACAACCTGTTTTCATTCACACCACATAATCAGGCTTAAAATTTAGCTATCATGCCTGTTTTCACTTTGATTAATCTTTTTCTTTTTTTGCTAAGGATCACTTATTGATCTGGATTCTGCAGGTGAGGGAAGAATCAGCTGGCCACCATTTGGGAGCTGGTTCATGGCAGTCTGTAAGAACAGCAGGAAGTCTCTGACAAGGAACATTTTGTGGAAATTAATGAACTTATTGCTGGGATGCAGAGGCAAGAGGACATTCCTAGAAAACAATCTTGCTTAAAAAAAAAAAAAAACATCTTGCTTTGGCATGGCTTTTAATCCTGGTATCTATATATTTCTACAAACTCAGTCTGTAAACCAATATAAGTAAAGGGCAGCAGGTTGCTTTTATTTTTTTGAGAAGCACTTTGGAGTTCAGAGATTTTCTCATTTCATATTTATATAATCTTGTGTACTTCTAAATTTTCTATTAATATAATCTAGCAATAGAAAAATAATGTAAGTATATGGTTGTAAACATGTTCCTGAGACTTGTCATCTTCCGTGTGTGTAGGTATACATGTATATGCAAATATCATCTATATACACATACCTATACAATTCATGCATACCCCTACATGCAGAACCACCTGCACACATCTATGCATTTGTGTGCCCTGTATTTGTTTATATCTAGCCTGGTATGAATGTGTCTTTTTGTCTCTCCTCCTTCCCTTTCTCGTTTTCTTTGCTCCTACTTCTTTCTACACAGAACCTAGTACCAGAGCCAAACGCAATTACTGATTTCTAAATTTCACTATTGTTCATCCTTGGGCCCCCCAGTATGTTCTATTTTCCTTGGAATGTTGCCTCCACTCTTGTCATCTCTGTGCCTGAGAGCTGCCATTTGCCAGTCAGTACTCAGCTCCAAATCTCTCCCTTTGGACAGTTTTTCTGTATTTGCCCTTCCTCCAGCCTTCAGTAGTTAGCAATGCCTTCCTCTGAGTGCTCCTAGCACTTCTATTACCATACTCCTGACCCTGTATATGTCCATACTTTTCTGCCTTGGAATGAAGACACCTTTAAGGCAGTAATTAGTAATTAACCATAACTGTGTATATGACAACTAATGAAATAATTAGCATTTATTCTTTATTATCACATGTATTGAGTATCTCTTAAAGTTTACATTCTGGTGGGAGAGAAATAATCCAAACACAATTATATAACAGATGGTGAGAAATTGATGGGGTGCTGAGTGGGGGCAGGGTAAGGACGAAAAGGTCATCTGATATCGGTGAAGAGGAAGGCCTTCCTGAGAAGGTGCAGTCACAGTGGAGACAGAAATGCATGCGATGTCCCTGAGACTAAGGAACCTGCAGATTCTTGCAGCAGTAGTGAGGGAATATCTGTGGTTAGAGGCGCCTGTGAAGAGGGAGCGTGGCAGTAGCTGTCATCTGAGTGCAGTGGGTGGGGGAGGATCCTTCAGAGCCTTGTGGGTCACAGTCAGGGCTATGACTTTTACTTGGAGTAAATCAGGGACTCATTAGATGAGAAGATTTTGAGCAGGGATGTGAAATCATCAGATATATGACAGCAGATGTAGTATTGTTCTGGCTGTTACACTAAGAGCTAATGATGGAGGAAGAATAGTAATGAGTCAGGAATCGAGGTGATGTCAGTGGCTTGGGCCAGTCTGCTATGAGTGGAAGCAAAGAGATGTGGACAGATTCTGGGTATTGTTTGAAGACAGCCTCAGTAGGATTTAATGATGGATTAGATGTGAGGAAATGAGAGAGAGAAGAAACAAAAGCAATTTGAAGAGTTTGCAATTCTAAGAAATAGTCTCCATTTATTGAGATGAGGAAGAGTGGTTGAGGGGCTCTGGATTCATGGTAGGGAAAATCAAAGTTCTCCTTTTAATGTTTATTTTAATTAAATTTTGGATGCACTGGGTCTCCATGGCTGCGTGGGATTTTCTCTGGTTGAGTCGAGTGGGGGCTACTACGTAGTGGTGCACGAGCTTCTCACCGCAGTAGCTTCTCGTACTGTGGAGCGTGAGCTCCAGGGCACTTGGGCTTCAGCAGCTGGTGCACGTGGGCTCAGTAGTCATGGCTCCCATTCTCTAGAGCGCAGACTCAGTAGCTGTGGCACAAGAGCTTAGTTGCCCTGAAGCATGTGGGGTCCTTCAGATCAGGGATCAAACCCGTATCTCTTGCATTGGCAGGCAGATTTTTGCCACTGAGTCACTAGGAAAGCCCTCAAGTTCTTGTTATGAGTTTAGTTTGAAATAATTATCTGACATCCATGCAAAAAGATCATTGGACAGATAGTTACAAATATCTAGATTTGATAGAAAAAGTCTATATAGAAAAATACATTTGGGTGTTTCAAGCACAGAATTTTTTTTTAATTTAAATTTATTTATTTTAATTGGAGGCTAATTATTTTACAATATTGTATTGGTTTTGCCATACATCAACATGAATTCGCCATGGATATACACGTGTTCCCCATCCTGAACCCCCCTCCCACCTCCCTCCCTGTACCATCCCTCTGGGTCATCCCAGTGAACCAGCCCCAAGCATCCTGTCTCCTGCATCAAACCTGGACTGGCGATTCGTTTCTTATATGATATTATACATGTTTCAATGCCATTCTCCCAAATCATCCCACCCTCTCCCTCTCCCACAGAGAAATGGTTTTTAAATCATGAGACTGGATGAATCAACTTGGGAAGTGAGTGTAGGTCTGTGACTTAGCCTAGGAACATTCCAGTATCTAAATATCAGAGTGAGATTGGGAAAACAGAGGGGTTGGCACAGAAGGAAAATTGGAGGATAGCATGGTATCCTGTCAGGCAAGAGAAGAACACATTTCAGGAAGAAAGGAATGATCAATGGTGTGAGATGAATAAGAGGAGAGCTGAGAAGTAGCAGCTGGAACTGGCAGCTTGGGGGTAATAAGTCCTCTCTAGGAGATTGTTTTAGTGAAATGGTGAGGACAAAAGTGGAGGCAGATAGGAGAGTCTGTTTTCTTTCTTTTTCTTTTGTTTTTAAGATGTCACACTCTGAAGTTGAGTAGAGGAATGAGAATGTACTGGGAGGACAGTATAGGGTCCAACAAGAGATTCATGTAGGATGGAATTAAGTAACTCAAGAAATGGTATTTGTATGGTGGATCAATACATGATCAAGTGAACATACTTAAAGATTCTAAAGCTGTGCTGTCCAGATAACATAGCATGTGAGCTGTGTATAGAATTTTAAGTTTTCTAGTAGCCACACTGAAATGTAAAGAGAAATGAACCAAATTAATTGTAATAATAATCTTTATTTAAGTCAATTTATAAAGCTATTATCATTTCAAGATATAACCATTGTAAAAATATATTGAGATCATTTTTGCTCTGTGTTTTGATATTAAGTGTTCAAAATCCATGTATATCACTTCTCAATTTAAGGTGAGCACATTACAAGTGCTCAGTAGCCACATGTGGCTAGTGGCTACCATATTGGATACATAGTTCTCAAGACTTCCTCACAAATAAGAAAGAGCTATTGTTATAAGTAAGCAAAATACTTTTATTAAATCATATTTTTCAAAATATATAATTTGTACCAACTGATGGAAAATGAGTATAAAATAAATTCATACAATAATTGGTGCCTTGTATTTGTATTACGTGTTTCTTTTTTCAATAGGGAATATGACTTTCAAAGGAATATGTTCCTTTCAAAGACAATAAGATTCCCTATCAAACTTTAAAAAGTTAATTGCCATTTCAGCCATGTGGTTACAGTAAAATTTGAAATGGGTTTAACAATATTTATAACGTTTATAAAGTTTTCGGTGATTTAAAGGGCATTAAGTTTTTTGTCTTTTTAATGAATTATACATGTTTGTGCTCAGAGATTAATGGTGTCCTTTGCAAAAGATGTGTATATTCTGCTTGAATTTGTTGAAATTATACTAATGGAAATTCATTTTTGCAAGGTTGTATGTTATACAGACATTTTCTTTAAACAAGTAGTTTGAGGTGAGGAAAAACAGAAAAGAGTACAAACCAAGGTTGGAATAAGTTCAAACTCAAGTTTTTGAAATCCTAGAAAAATACCGCTAGAGCCATGTTACATTATAGACATTGTTATTTTTTCACTTTCTGTCCACTAGATAAGTCAAACTTACCGCCTCAGTTTCTCGCTAAACAGAGGAAACAGACTAAACGCTCCTCACGATACAACTCTCTACATCTCTGAAATGAAGGTTTCTCAGTGAATTGCAAGTCTATAGTAAACTATAACTTACACAAATTATACAATTATTCAAATGGTTTGCATCCAGTAATGAAAGCATAAAATTGATAAAAATATCACTTGGAGGCCACTCCTGGATTGAGTTATTGGTGTTTCAGAAATGGATATTTAAAGTGGACTTCATGAAAGTAAATTCCTCAATTTATTTTTTTCAGATTTTTCATTATTAAATATACTTATAGACTACATAGATAAGATGTTGATAATTGTGCTTTTCAAACAACAATAAAAGAATGCTTTTGGTTCATAAAAGAGATTATGAAAAAGAATAAACTTTATTAGGAGAAATAAAATTTATTCTGAAAAGGAACATAGATTCTATCTGCTTAAGGTAGAGACTGACATTAAAATGTTTAGGCTAAATATTCTTTTGAAAAGTAGAGGATTAATGATAAATATTTTTAAATGTGTAATTCAGGTATACAAAGGGCAATATGATGGGAAAGACATAAAGTGTGCATTTCTTTGGGGGGAAATCAAGAAGTACCTTTGGAAACCGAATTAACTTATGGCAATAAAAATCTAGATTAGGAGGTGCTACGATGTGTTATGAAAGTAGTTTATTTTCCTTCCCTAAACATGTATGCTTTTAGAATCAGTTTTAGGAGGCTAGTTTGGAATGTCTTTTGCAATTTTAAATTGAAAGCCTTTTCTGGAAATTTCAAAAGGTAATGTTTATCATATTTTTATAACCATATATATCTTCATTGCTTTGCATTATGTAGCACTTTGAAACTTAGAATATAATTTAGATAATTCACACAGATGTTATAGTCCAGCCAAAGATAGTCCATCTTTTTCACTTTATTTATTTCACTTTATTTAAATAATTACATTAAATTCTTTACTAAAATTTTACTGTTTTACTCAAGTAAATGTATTCAGACTTAATGAATTCCAAAAGAAAAGAACTAATATTAGCTTTGCTTCATTATGCTTTATCTCCAGGATATTTTATTCTCCTAAGTCAGATTCTACATAGATACCATCTTTTATCTGTTTAAACTCACTTCTTCTGAAAGCACTTTAACTGTAAGAACTGAAAGAATATATACATGAGAGCAAGCAGTTAGAAATACTTTAAGAGAATGATTCTTAAGCTATATAGGGATCCCCCTAAAAGGAGTACCATCTTTCCTTGTTCTGTAAACAGTATCTGAGAAGGCCGATAGGACACAAACAAAAAACAGTACTGTCAGTTTAGCTATCTAGTAAATAGTCCTCAAATATAATCTGAACATAAGTGATTTATTTTCTTAGGAATTTTCAGCTAGCATTTTGGTTTGGGAATATATAGGCTTTCTATTGAGACTGCGCTTAAACCAGACTTTTCTACTGTGTGACCTTTGACACTGTGCTTGTTTATTTTGTGAAATGGGATTCTGCAGAGGAAAGCCACTGCTATTATTTATCTACTTTGGAGTAGTTACTGAATGAGTATACCAGAGTTTAGGTTTTGAAAATGAGGGTGAATTGGATGTCAGCTAAATTTGGGATTTTTGCATTAATGCAATAGTAAAGGTAAGCAAAGGTAAGCCTGAGTTGCCCTTGGCCTCCACTTTGTGCCCATCTTTGTCCCTGGCTATTAACAAAGAGTGATGGATATGCTTTGTATTGATGCAGTTCAGCTCAGGGACTCTGGAGTTAAGCTCCTTGAGCTAAAATAGCATCTCTCTCAATGGTGGCAACTTGTACACTGTCATCTAGTTCATCTTATTTTAGTTAATCATATATATGAAATGGAGGTAATAATGATTTTTAAAACTTACCAAGCTATAGATATTTGAAAGGACTAATTGAAATCATGTATATAAATCACTTAATATAGAGTTTGGCACAATGTAAGAGCTTAATAAATTTAGCAATTAGCAAAAACAATATTAATGATGATTTTATTATTACCTATGTTGTTTGCAAGAGAGACTAATGATAATGTGACTTGAGAGGGAGTTATTCAGGCATGAATAAAATTCCTATTAATTAGGAAAGGAGTTGAGAAATATCTATTTAGTTGTGTCTAGTACATTAAATAGGAGAAGGCAGTGGCACCCCACTCCAGTGTTCTTGCCTAGAGAATCCCAGGGATGGCGGAGCCTGGTGGGCTGCCATCTGTGGGGTCGCACAGAGTCGGACACGACTGAAGCGACTTAGCAGCAGCAGCAGCAGCAGCAGTACATTAAATAAAGGTTATCTAAAGCTTTAACCATTGTCAACATTCTTGTTATTCTGAGCCCTAGACCAAGGCTGAGACTAATTGTTTAAAGGTGATAAAATTAGAAAGGCTTTGAAATTTCTCTGAAATTGCTTTCTGGTATGCATATGATCTCCAACACATCAAAATAAGTATATTAGTAGTTAATTGCCTCTGCAGAGAAGGACGAAGTTGGAAAGATTTTAACAAGTGAAGAATGATAAAAGGAAATTAATGTACATTGCTCAGTATTAATGTGTTCAGTGTTGCAGTGTCATATACAATCCTTTTTTAGTGTTTTTCTTTATTATTTTCATAAATATATTTTTAACAAGTAAATTTATGAGGTTTTTTACAAATTTCTTAGTACTTCAGTTCTCCAAGGCTTGTTTATATATATATATATAAAGGCTTAGGCATACAAGAATTTGTAGATTTAAGAAGGACAGCTGTACATGTATCTTTATTACAACATTTCTTGTTTAGATTTCAGTAAAATTGCCTTCAATCAGCTTTGGAGAACAAAGAGTTAAATCATTATATAAATATTAATACCTTCATGCATTTTGGTCTGTAGGCTATGATAATCAGAGAAATTTAGATCATATTGGAGAAATGGACAGAAAAGTGAAAGTCAAGAGAAAGGGTTAATAGTCTGTATCCTCAAATTCTGATTTATTTTTTTAATTACACATTTTTCTGAGCAAATAACAGATTCACATATAGTTATAAGAAATAATACAGAGACTCTGTACCCTCCAATGGTATCCTCCAATGGTGACATCTTGTAAAAACTTTAGTGACATACAACCAAGATGTTGACATTGATACACTCAAGATATAAAACAGTTTCATCACTATCAGGATTCATTTTTAAAACTCTAATTTTTGATGGCTAAGTCACCTCAAGTTCAGTTCGGTCGCTCAGTCATGTCTGACTCTTTGCGACCCCCTGAACCACAGCACGCCAGGCCTCCCTGTCCATCACCAACTCCCGGCGTTTACTCAAACTCATGTCCATTGAGTCGGTGATGCCATCCAACCATCTCATCCTCTGTCGTCCCCTTCTCTTCCTGCCTCCAATCTTTCCCAGCATCACGGTCTTTTCAAATGAGTCAGCTCTTTGCATCAGGTGGCCAAAATATTGGAGTTTCAGCTTCAACCTCAGTTCTTCCAAAGGAGGACTGATCTCCTTTAGGATGGGCTGGTTGGATCTCCTTGCAGTCCAAGAGACTCTCAAGAGCCTTCTCCAACACCACAGTTCAAAAGCATCAATTCTTTGGTGCTCAGCTTTCTTTATAGTCCAACTTTCACATCCATACATGACTACTGGAAAAACCATAGCCTTGACTAGAAGGACCTTTGTTGGCAAAGTAATGTCTCTGCTTTTTAACGTGCTGTCTAGGTTGGTCATAACCTTCCTTGCAAGGAGTAAGTGTCTTTTAATTTCATGGCACCTCAAAGGAATCAACTTAACACTGAACGAAGTTCAAAGAAGCAAGCCAGAAATTCATCAAGAGAACACTGGTCATTAGTTTCTGGCTCTTAATTGGAATGTTTTGGTTGTCAGTCAAGCAGCAACCACCAGTAGAGAACAAAAGACATTTCCAATATCCCTTTAAAGTAGTAGGAGGGAAAAAAAAAACCCTAATATATCTGATAGACCTTGGTTGAATGAATGATTAAAGGGTTTTTATAGTTAATAAGTGGACTAAATGAAAAACTTAACTAAAATCCATTGACCAGTATGAAACAATGAAGGGTTCTGGAAATAAGTAGTGATGGTTGCATAACAGTGATGGTTGTACATTGTGAATGTACTTAATACCACAGAATTTTGCACTTAAAAAAGGTTAAATCTTGGAACTTCCTTGGTGGTCCAGTGTTTAAAACTTTGTGCCCCCAATGCAGAGGACATGGGTTCTATCCCTGGTCAGATAAAAACCACTAAGCAGGGAAACAACAGCAGCAAAGACACTGGCTACTTCTTGTCTTTAAACTGCAATTCAGGAGCTTTGTTTTATATAATAATGTTACTTTTAAAAACATCACCTTATTTTTAAGGTAGAAAAGGTAATTTTCTTTAAAGGGCTATTTAAAATTGAAGGCGTGCTTCAAGCATTTATATAAATTAATTGATCAGTATTCTTCACTCGTTTAAATTCTAGGCTGAGGATTTAATTTAAGGATTCAGAGGTACTTTTGAGGAGTTAGATTTTTTTTTAAGCTTTATAAATCATTGTTTGCTATTTGTTCCTGAATATTTCTTTAGCTGAAATGCCTTGCTTTTTTCAGAGCTTAAGTTTAATTTGTCTCCTTCTACTGTGTTTGGACAAAATGAAGTTATCTTCCTCACAGCAGCTCCTGAGTTCAGTGTGCACTTTCCTGGTACTCCAGCTCCACGGCGGGCCACTGGTCACTGGGATGATGGTCACTGTGTATAACTCCTGGAAACGGTCAATGGAGGTGACACGAAGAACAGTGAGAGATATCCTCTAGCTGGAATGAGGGTTTGAGGCAGAGAACTCATGGGGGAGAGAGCTAGTTGAAGTTGTTGAATGAGAGGGCAATATGCACATATCTATCATTGTCTTAGTCTCGTTCTTATGAAAACACTATAGACTGGTGGTTTATAAACAAAGGAAATTGATTTGTCGCTATTCTGGAGGCTGATGAGTCTAACATTATGGTGCTGACAGCTTTAATGTCTGGTGAGGGCTTACTTCCTGGTACATAGATACCAGTCTGCTCATTGTAACTTCAGGTGAAAGAAGTAAGGACACTCCCTGGGCCTCTTTTAATAAGGGCGCTAGTCCTATTTACCAGGGCTACACCCTCAGGATATAAGCACGCTTGTTGGGACATCATATTGGGCCATTATGATTAACATGAACTTTGGACACACAGTTCTATGGCAATCATGACTAAAGAGACTCTTGATGAAAGTGAAAGAGGAGAGTAAAAAATTTGGCTAAAAACTCAACATTCAGAAAACTAATATCATGGCATCTGGTCCCGTCACTTCATGGGAAATAGATGGGGAAACAGTGGTAACAGTGACAGACTTTGTTTTGGGGGGTTCCGAAATCACTGCAGATGGTGACTGCAGCCATGAAGTTAAAAGACACTTGCTCCTTAGAAGAAAAGTTATGACCAACCTAGACATCATATTAAAAAGCAGACATTACTTTCCAAACAAAGGTCTGTTTACTCAAGGCTATGATTTTTCCAGTAGTCATGTATGGATGAGAGTTGAACTATAAAGAAAGCTGAGTACTGAAGAATTGATGCTTTTGAACTATGATTTGGAGAAGGCCCTTGAGAGTCCCTTGGATTGCAAGGAGATCGAACCAGTCCATCCTAAAGGAAATTGTCTTGGAGGTATCATTGGAAGGACTGATGCTGAAGCTGAAACTCCAATACTTTGGCCACCTGATGGAAAAAACTGACCCTAATGCTTGGAAAAGACCCTGATGCTGGGCAAGATTGAAAGCAGGAGGAGAAGGGAACAACAGAGGATAAGATGGTTGGATGGCATCACCAACTCAATGAACATGAGTTTGAGTAAACTCCAGGAGTTGGTGATGGACAGGAAGGCCTGGTGTTCTGCAGTCCATGGGGTCACAAAGAGTCAGACACGCTGAGCGACTGAACTCAACTCATGGCAATCATGTAAACAAGGAAAGTCATCTTCTGTAGATGTTTGTGAGTATCTAGATTTAAAAATAAGAAAAGTTGTGGTTCTTTTAAGCGTATTTTATATAACTATAAAGGCATTTGGGTAGTAAGAAATGAAAGAGAAGTTTGAGTTTGAAACCAATTAGCAACAACTTGAATAAAATATGCCATTCTTATTACCCAAGTGTGATATAGGTATAAATATTACTTTGCTGTTTATAATAAGATTAATGACCAACATTTGGTATTTGAATAACAAACTTCTAGATACATTGTGTTATGTATATGAATTTCTACACCCTTGTGGGTACTTCTGTCTTGTCTTACATAACCACAAATTGGATAAAACCATTACACTGTGCTAAACTTATCCATCTCTTTGAAACCTAACAGTGTTTATATCTATAACTTCTTGATGCTGTGAATCCCACAAACCATGGATACTGTAAGTTTCACAGAAGCTTTCCTAATTGGTTCACAAATTTTTGGCTCTTTAATTTCCTGAAAAAGTTCCTCATTCTCTTGTTATTGATCTGAAATAAAATGAATAAGTATAATTCTGACAATCTTCATGTCTCTCTCTACCTTTTTATTAAAGGACAAGCAATCATGGCAGGGTCCTTTTATATGTAAATCTTATTTTGCCTCTAACCATTGTAAAGCTTTATAGAAGCTAAAAATTTAAAAACCCAAGTCAGATAGAGGCAAATACAGAGCTATATTTTCAGTCTCTATAGAAACTTTGAAATTAGGTGACCAGCTCTACTCAGTGCTGAGATTATTCATTATGCTGTCAGTGTGTAATTATCAGTCTACTATTTGTAATTTCTCTGGGCCAACGTATCCTATTTGNTAAAAACCCAAGTCAGATAGAGGCAAATACAGAGCTATATTTTCAGTCTCTATAGAAACTTTGAAATTAGGTGACCAGCTCTACTCAGTGCTGAGATTATTCATTATGCTGTCAGTGTGTAATTATCAGTCTACTATTTGTAATTTCTCTGGGCCAACGTATCCTATTTGCTATTGAATACTACTTGAAAGAACATCATTGATCTACACCACACATTAAGAGTTTTAAAGTCTTCTCATCAGAGGATATTACACCCTTACAAGTAAAAGAGGTTCTGATTGCTTTTCCTTTCTTTTTCTTTTTTTTTCTTTGGAAACAACTGCTTTATAGTTTTTTAAGTTCAGTTCAGTACTACCCTTTTTTAAACTTAAATTCTTTTTCTATTTTTTTTAAAAAGAAACTCTTTCTGTATTCTTCATAGTCTAGGATGGTTTTTACTAATTCACTATTGAGCCAATTGTGATTAAAATTCCTTATAATCATATTAAGCTTGTTAATTCAAATATTGACCCTTATCATTATTAACTGTTATGATGATGGAAGCCTAGAAATGAACCTTAATTTTGCTTTAAAAATAAAATCGGAATGTTGATTGCAGTATTATCTTTTTTATTTTTTATTATCTAGTTGTTTTTTTCATCTATTTCACTTTTGAAAAGTACTTCAATCCATTTGATGACCTTTTATATTTCACTACATTTTTGTTCTTCAACTTCGTCTTATTCAGGATGAATGTTAGTTCTACACATTTGTTAGTGTTAATCATTTTCTTTTAAGATTTAGATGTTTATTATGTAGAGTTTGGCTGTGTTACTGAATCACTGTTGCACGAGAGCTAAGTGGTATGATTTTTATGAAAATTAAAGAATTGTAGAGGCAGTGTAGTGAAATGAAAAGAACAGAGGCTTTGGAGTAAGATATAAGTTGGGATTTAATCCTGACTTTTCTATATTCCTAGGGAAAACAAAATCACTTAAACACTAAATTGCTAGGTGGTTGTGAGAATTAACAGAGATAGCATAGAGAAGTCCCCAATTCACAGCAATACTGAACTGTTCCTCCTTCTGCCCTTGAGTTTAACTAAGGAGAGGGAAGGTAAATATTAAAAAGAAGCAACTGGAGGAGTAGTGATGTTCTCAGCAGTAGTTATCAAACTGGGTCGGAGAAGGATGCATTGGTGGCATTTGGGCCTGGCCTGGGGGAGAAAGTGAAGAGGGAAGATGGGGAGAAGATTTCCAACCCTCTGTCTAGTCTCCACTATTATAACTGTCTCTCATTTTTCTTGAAATCTACTTAATAAATTGTGATTCATTCTAAGACATCTATTGAGTGAAAAAAATGGCTTCATCATTTATAAGTAAGATAATTGAGTGGCCAAAATAAGTATTGCATTCAGAATCAGTAAACATAACTGTTTTCAAAGAGTTGTTCAGAATGAATTAATACTTNAATCTACTTAATAAATTGTGATTCATTCTAAGACATCTATTGAGTGAAAAAAATGGCTTCATCATTTATAAGTAAGATAATTGAGTGGCCAAAATAAGTATTGCATTCAGAATCAGTAAACATAACTGTTTTCAAAGAGTTGTTCAGAATGAATTAATACTTTAAAAAAAAAGGTAGGATTTACTTTTTTTCCTTCTGGAATAACTTTCAGAAGAGTGCACCCTCAGCCTCGACAAGGCATGGGTCTCAAATCTGTGATGTAGGTGAAGGGCTGAGCTTGTTCTGTGCATAGTGAGAAGAGACAGTAGGCATAGTGACCAGCAGTGCAGTGGGAATGTTAACATTAGATTCCATTGGACAGCTGTCACCCACTTAAAGACTTCAAGATGAATGAGCTCAGCACACAATGTAAATAGGTTAATAAGTTAAAAAAAAAATTACTCTTGAGAACCAGTGGCTACCTTCATGGTATTTAGTACCTGAAAACATTCCTGGAAATGAAAACCTTACTAAGTCAATGGGAATAGAGAAGAACAAGGACGACAGGTGAAAGGCTAAGACATTTTAAAGGTTAATGTAAGAAAATGAAAATTCAGGTACCTTCCCAAATCGGATGGCAGGCAAAGGGGACTGTCTATAGGAGCAGTTGTGACCATCACTCTGATTTTGGTTTAAAGAATTTCTGATTGCAATTTGTAAGCCACATAGCAGCACCTTTTATTCGTTGCCTGAACTGGGTAATTGATAAAATACTTTTTCTGTGGCTAAACTTAGAAGGTGCAATGCATTATTTTGACTGTAACTGTTCAGTCAAAGGGGTGAAAAGGGCCATTCCTCTCTTCTTTGTAAAGGGTTCTAGAATAGGTATCCCTGTGAGAAAGCAGCTCATTTAGGCTCAGACTTTTCATGCTTTGATGCCCACAACAACTCTCATCTCACAGAAAAGTGAAAATTACAGCTAGAATGCCAAAGCCCATTTTCCCCCTTTGTTTTCTCCTCTCTTTGGTGAGCATGCAGGGGGTGTGTGTGTGTGAATGAATGAATGAATGAATGAATATCATGGAGAGAGAATTCTCCCATGCCAGTTGTGTACATGGCAAGAAAGGTGAAAGGTGAAGTCGCTCAGTCGTGTCCGACTCTTTACGATCCCGTGGACTGTAACCTACTAGGCTTCTCCGTCCGTGGGATTTTCCAGGCAAGAATACTGGAGTGGATTGCCATTTCCTTCTCCAGGGGATCTTCCCGACCCAGGGATCAAACCTGGGTCTCCCGCATTGGAGGCAGACGCTTTAACCTCTGAGCCACCAGGCAAGAAGACATTATTATTAATTAGAGAACACGTGGTGTTTGGACTGTTATTGATAATTACTTCTTTTGCTCATTGTGGCATCCAGGCTGTAATTTCCGTGCCTTCCCTTATGTTTAGCAATTTTTTTTTTTAATGTTTCCATTATAGTTTAGCAACTATTGTTATGCCTAACAACCATAGCTTGAAAGATGTATTAGCTGCCTAACTGATAGTGAGTTCAAAATTTGTTGTCATATTCAGCATGATTTTCAACTATGCAGGAGGAGACTTTCTCTGTAATGTGGTCATCAAGTTGTATTTTTCCCAGGCTTGCTTTTATATTGCATTTATATTAGACATTTTACATGGGATTATTTAATCTTTAGTGGTAAAGAACCCACCTGCCAATGCAGGAGACATAAGAGACACAGGTTTGATCCCTGGGTCAGGAAGATCCCTTGAAGGAGAGCATGGCAACCCACTCCAGTATTCTTGCCTAGAATCCTCAAGGACAGAGGAGCCTGGGGCTGGGGGCACTGCAATCCAAGGGTTGCACAGAGTCACACATGACTGGAGTGACTTAGCATGCGTGCATTTAATCTACATGGATTCCTAAATCATTTGAATTGGGGTGCTTAGGGTGATATCTAGGAAAACATATAATATTTATAGATAATGAAAATTTGGAAATTTTAGCTTTTCTTTAGAGAACTAGGTATATTGGGACAAATTGAAGCAATGATGATATTTTGTTTTGAAAAGTGAAAAGCATTTAAGCTTTTTTTAGCCACTGAGAAAATGTCTGTGGAAGACTTTGCTTACATTTGTGATAGATGATCTGAATCCATGGGGCTGTCTTTATGGTCCTTGTCTTTTAAAAGCTTAAATTTTAGTACATCTTCTACTTTTTCACTCAAAGGTAAATTATTCTATGTAATAAAATCCCTCTGTAGGAAAATTCCCAATGCAGCTAATTTCCCTAGAGCATACTGCTGATAATACAGTGGAATTCATTCTTTGCAGATAATTTTCCTCTGTAGGTCTTGATATTAATGCAAAGGACATTTTGGGCTCAGCCAAAGTTTTATTTTCATGGGATTCAGAGGCCAATTAGTGCTTGTCATAAAACTGTGTCTTTTTATTGATATTGAAAGACTGTTTTGATTTACATGATTTCTCAGACTTGTTTCTATAAAGTTTTTAAAAGTTCTCTTCTCTCTGTTTCTGATACACACTGGATTCACTGCAAATTATATTGTTACTAGCCTGTCATAATAATTTAAAGCATTTTCTAAGCCCCTTGGTGCTATCCTATACCAAATGAGTTAAACAGATACAATTTCTTCCTCCTTTGAGCTTTCAATACAACAGAATAATGATAGCAAAGGAAATAGTAAGGACATTCAGAAATATGAACACATGTTAAGACTTCTTAATGCATCATACAAATTTTGAGCTAAAAGGAAATTTAAATATACTTAAATATAATTATCACATACTGAAAGTGAAATTGAGTCCTATGTAAATGGATTGCCCAAGTTCATACGAAAAGCAAGGGGAAGAAATTGAACTAAAATAACAGATCTCTTTCTTGACCATTGTTCTTGTGAATCATACTTCGAGGATAGTAAAATGTTATCAGTATCTTTAAACTAGTCTATCAAGTGGGGAAATCTTTTTTAAAAGAAACAATATTCAGAGTTTTACATTTAGGGAAATTGCTATTATTCTTTTTTCATAGAAAAATAAGTTACTTTAGCATTGCACAATATTCTACAGAATATTAAAACCTAAGAGATACAAAAGAATCCAAGAGACTGGCCTAAGTACCAATGAATCAAGATGGAAAAATGTAATAGAGTGTAGATTCTATTGGACTTGATGTTGTCCTTTTCTAATTAATGATCCTGATGAATTAGCACCTAGAAGAATGCTTGTGCTACTACAAAAGATCCAAAAAGTTTGTCTAGCTAGAATAGTTCTTTCCTTTTTCTGTAGATCTGTAAGATGATTGGACCAACAAGTTTCCATATAGATAGTATGTTTGACTTAGGTATAAAGTATTGAAAGATTGCAACAACCAAAAAACCTCACAAGACCTTACAGCTTATTTAAGATTGAGGGCATGAATCTGGGTGACAAAATAATTGAGTTTTTGGATACATATTATCAATTTTGTTCTTCAGAACTGGTTTGTGATGTTTGTAACTAATTTAAGCCAAAAGGGAATTTATTATCAGGAATTACCGTAGTTCAATAGTCTGTTGGAATGTTGAAACCTAGAAGGGTGGGATGGGGAAGGACATGGGAGGGAGGTTTGGGAGGGAGGAGACATGGGTATACCTAAGGCTGATTCTTGTTGATTTATGACAGAAAACCAGACAATTCTATAAAGCAGTTATCCTTTAATTAAAAAAAATAAATTAAGAAAAAAAGGTTATATAGTTAGGAATCATACACATAATCACACCTTAAAACAAGAAAGGGCACTGCCATATGCTTTTGTTAAGGATGTAAATTGGTATAGTTATTTAGGAAAGTAATTTCTCTACATCTGTTAAAATTGAAAATGCATGTATTCTTTCACATAGAAATTACATGGCTAGGAATTTGTGCTACATAATAAAAGAAAAAAATTATAAAGATAGGCATATAAGGATGTTTGTAATGCTTTAAAAACAACATAAATGCCTATTCACGTAACTCATGTTAGAATGCTTGGAAATATATGCCCTATACATGCTATTCATTCTCTCTCAAAACAAGACAAATCTATGAGCACTACTCGTGGAACGTGTCTATCATAAATTTAAAGTAAAATGCTGACAGGCACAGATTGTGGAGCCAGATTTCTTGGATTGGATGAGTTTTCCGCTTCTCAGCTCTGTGAAACTAAGGATAGGTTACTGAACTTGTGTGTGGCTCAGTGTCTTCACCTGTTCTGTTAGTCAAGATATCCAAGGACTGAACCCACAGGGTGTGTATGTGTGTGTAAATAGATTTATTATAAAGAATTAGCTTATGCAGCTATGTGCATGCATGCTAAGTCGCTTCAGTCGTGTCTGACTCTTTGTGACCCTATGGACTGTAGCCCACCAGGGATTCTCCAGACAAGAATACTGGAGTGGGTTGCCATGCCCTGCTCCAGGGGATCTTCCTGACCCAGGGATTGAACCCCATCTCTCCTGCATTAGCAGGCAGGTTCTTTACCACTAGCACCACCTGGGAAGCCATTATGCAGCTATGGAGTTGGGCAAATCCCAAGATTTGCAGGGCGAATGGGTAAGCTGGAAACCCAGAAGGAACTGATGGTTTACTTCCAATTTCAATCCAAGAGCATGAGACCCAGGAGGAGCCAGTGTTTCCGTTTGAATCAGAAAGCAGGAAAAAAAGCTGATGTCCCAGTTCCAAGGCAGTCAGGCAGAAGAGTCCTCATAGGAGAAGGTCAACCTTTCTGTTGCTATTCAGGTCTTCAGCTGATTGGATGAGACTCAACTACATTAAGTTGATTCTGATTCTGCTTTACTTAGTCTATTGATATAAATGTTAATCTCATCCAGAATTACCATTATAGAAACACTCAGAATAATATATAACCAAATATGTGATCATCCTGTGATTCTACAAAGGTGACACTTAAAATTAAACATAATCCCTAAAGTGAAGACAGTGAGAGTGCCAACATGATAAGTGACATACTCTTCTATGCAGAGTTCATCATGAGAAACGCTGGACTGGAAGAAACACAAGCTGGAATCAAGATTGCCGGGAGAAATATCAATAACCTCAGATATGCAGTGGACACCACCCTTATGGCAGAAAGTGAAGGGGAGCTAAAAAGCCTCTTGATGAAAGTGAAAGAGGGGAGCGAAAAAGTTGGCTTAAAGCTCAACATTCAGAAAACGAAGATCATGGCATCTGGTCCCATCACTTCATGGGAAATAGATGGGGAAACAGTGGAAACAGTGTCAGACTTTATTTTTTTGGGCTCCAAAATCACTGCAGATGGTGACTGCAGCCATGAAATTAAAAGACGCTTACTCCTTGGAAGAAAAGTTATGTCCAACCTAGATAGCATTTTCAAAAGCAGAGACATTACTTTGCCGACTAAGGTCCGTCTAGTCAAGGCTATGGTTTTTCCTGTGGTCATGTATGGATGTGAGAGTTGGACTGTGAAGAAGGCTGAGCGCCAAAGAATTGATGCCTTTGAACTGTGGTGTTGGACAAGACTCTTGAGAGTCCCTTGGACTGCAAGGAGATCCAACCAGTCCATTCTGAAGGAGATCAACCCTGGGATTTCTTTGGAAGGAATGATGCTAAAGCTGAAACTCCAGTACTTTGGCCACCTCATGTGAAGAGTTGACTCATTGGAAAAGACTCTGATGCTGGGAGGGATTGGGGGCAGGAGGAGAAGGGGACGACCGAGGATGACATGGCTGGATGGCATCACGGACTCGATGGACGTGAGTCTGAGTGAATTCCGGGAGTTGGTGATGAACAGGGAGGCCTGGCATGCTGCGATTCATGGGGTCGCAAAGAGTCGGACACGACTGAGCGACTGAACTGACCTTGAAGTTTGGCATGTTCTTGTTGGTGAATGAAGTTCAACTTGTTCGAAAAGATTTTCATGTACTTTATATAATTTCAGAAAATGGCCGAAACTTGGGTGATTTTACTTCTGGAATCAAAAATTTAATTTCTTGTACAATATTCCTATGTGTGGAACTGTCATAATTAATGGATTGTTGTTGTTGCTAGACATTTAGATTTTTAAAATTATTTTTCTCATACAAGAGATAGGAAGGCATTCCAAATAAAAGAAACAGTGTAAACAGAAGTGTGTAGGTGGGAATGATCATGATCTAGCTCATTGTTGGAAATAAGGGGATGGAGTGTTATGAACTGATTAGATGGGAGGACTATAGATAGGTAATCCTGTGTCAAGAAGACCTTTCATGGGAAATGTTCTTGGGAAGAAAACAGGGAGAATTGAAAGATATGATCAAATGAAGAAACAGTGACCTGAAATGAAGAGAAAACAGCTAGGGACTTGGTAAGAGATTATAGAGAGAGGCAAGGTTTCCTAGTCTGAAGGTTTTATAAAATAGATTGAGAAATTTGATTATGTTCCTTAGTGTAATGATTATCTGGGCTAATACATTAAAAAATAATAAACAGACAAAAAAAAAAAAAAAAAAGCTGGACCTGGGTGAACTCTTTTCTTTTTTTAAGAAGAGAAATTTTTTGCAAAAGAAAAAAAATGATCTAAGGAAGAGAACCTGAGGAGGCAGAAAATTGAGAGGGAATAAATTTGGAATAGCCATGGTAAAATAATATTGATTTTGTATTTCCTAGCTAAGAGAAGTGGAGGTCTGGATGATACGCAAGCAGTAAAATATTACCAAGATTGTACAAAAATTTGAAAAAGACAACAAAACACTTTGAGTCAAAGAACTCTAAGTTGTGTGGCTTTTGAGGGAGAAATTAATGTCTTGCCTACATTTATGAGTAAGATCAGTGTAACAATAAGATCTTTATTCAGCTGAGCCTAGTGGTCTGTAAACAGGTACAAAACTAATCATTTGAGATTAAGCAAAGGTTCCGGTTTTAATAATATTATTGCATTGCTCTAAAATTATTTTATGGCATTGTGTTAACATACTTGTTTCCTTGATGTGTCTGTGAGCATTTCAAGCACCAAGGACATGGCATGTGAGAGTGAAAGTGAAAGTCACTCAGTCATGTCCAGCTGTTTGGGACCCTATGGACTATACCATCCATGGAATTCTCCAGGCCAGAATACTAGAATGGGTAGCTATTCCCTTCTCCAGGGGATCTTCCCAACCCAGGGATCAAATCCAGGTCTCCTGCATTGAAGGTGGATTCTTTACCAGCTGAGCCACCAGGGAAACTCAAGGATACGGACATGTCCAACAATGCTTGAAAAATGAGCAAACAGATGAGTGTACAGACTGATAAGACAGTGTGTGATAGGCAATCATTTCTACTTGTGCTGGAGCGTGATGATGGAGTGGATGCTCAGGTGATTCCAGGTTAGGAAGGAAGCCTGAATAGTTCCGTGGGCTCCTGTATGTGAGGTACCCAGACTGATGCCAGTGATGTGCTGTGTGGGAGCTGCTGTTACCATCAGCAACAACCTTGGCCTCCCCGTAATCAGAGGTGTGCACCTGATTCTGGGGAAGTCTAGAGAACACCAGTGGCCAGAAGTCATGATTCTGTTGTATTTTGTGAGGCAAGAACACGTCAATACATCTTCAGTACTTCAGAAAATTTTCTTTTTTAAATGTTCAAAGATTTCTCCATTTCATAAAGGCAGATTGTTATCAGAACTTTGGTCCTGGGTTCAGAAACTTTCATGTCAATCTGCAACATTGCTTTTCTGTGATGGGGTAATGCAGTTTTCAACCTCTGATATGTCTTCCTTAGGGTATATGTAGCCGTTTGAAAACATCAACAGAAAGACAGTTAAGCACAGGATCTCTGCCTATAACAGCAATTTACTTGAAGGTTTAGGGAAATGATACATATATTTAAATAAATTAATATGTTATTGGAAACAATGAAAACTTGGCTTGAATTTGTTGGTTAAAATATTTAAGTTTACAGATAGCTTGGGATCATGAAAGGCCATTTTAGAAATGTTTCCAGTTTTGTAGACTAGATTTATTTGGGTTCATTTGGCTTTCTCTCTTGAAGACACACATGAAGTATTCTGGTTAAAATGTTTTAGAAACATTATATGATTATATCAAAACAAATTCAATAAATTAACATGGAACATAAAAAATGCATGAGAATTTGGAAGTGATGCTAAGTCTTGGTTTATACACTTCAGTGTAAAATGATTCTAGCCTTTTATTAGTCACATATTTTTTACCTTTAGGTCATTTCTACATTGCTTTAAAGGAGTAGCTTGAGTCAAAGTATACTGTGGACCTGAAACTTGCATCTGTTATATCCTATTAATTATTTTATGAATCATTTGTGCTTGTTTTGTGATTTGTGCTTATCTTTCCACAGTGATTTTATGTGTTTAAAGAAGGTATTTTTTAGTGTGAATACATACATCAGAACACTTTTATCAAATTTTAAAAATAATATACACTTTAAAGGCATTTCAAGCAGTAGGTTTGTTTTAAAGAGAGATAATCCGGACATCATGGAAGGTGAAGTCAGTGGGGCCTTAGGAAGCATCACTACAAACAAAGCTAGTGGAGGTGATGGAATTCCAGTTGAGCTATTTCAAGTCCTAAAAGATGATGCTGTGAAAGTGCTGCACTCAATATGTCAGCAAATTTGGAGAACTCAGCAGTGTCAGTTTTCATTCCAATCCCAAAGAAAGGCAATGCCAAAGAATGCTCAGACTACCGCACAATTGCATTCGTCTCACATGCTAGCAAAGTAATGTTCAAAATTCTCCAAGCCAGGCTTCAGCAATATGTGAACCATGAACTTCCAGATGTTCAAGCTTGTTTTAGAAAAGGCAGAGGAACCAGAGATCGAATTGCCAACACCTGCTGCATCATTGAAAAAGCAAGAGAGTTCCAGAAAAACATCTATTTCTGCTTTATTGACTATTCCAAAGCCTTTGACTGTGTGGATCACAAAAAACTGTGGAAAATTCTGAAAGAGATGGGAATACCAGACCATCTGACCTGCCTCTTGAGAAATCTATATGCAGGTCAGGAAGCAACAGTTAGATCTGGACATGGAACAACAGACTGGTTCCAAATAGGAAAAGGAGTACAACAAGGCTGTATATTGTCACCCTGCTTATTTAACTTCTATGCAGAGTACATCATGAGAAACGCTGGGCTGGAAGAAGCACAACCTGGAATCAAGATTGCCAGGAGAAATATCAGTAACCTCAGATATGCAGATGACACCACCCTTATGGCAGAAAGTGAAGAGGAGCTAAAAAGCCTCTTGATGAAAGTGAAAGAGGAGAGTGAAAATATTTGCTTAAAGCTCAACATTCAGAAAAGTAGGATCATGGCATCCAGTCCCATCACTTCATGGGAAATAGATGGGGAAACAGTGGAAACAGTGTCAGACTTTATTTTTGGGGGCTCCAAAATCACTGCAGATGGTGACTGCAGCCATGAAATTAAAAGACACTTACTCCTTGGAAGGAAAGTTATGACCAACCTAGACAGCATATTAAAAAGCAGAGACATTACTTTGTCAACAAAGGTCCATCTAGTCAAGGCTATGGTTTTTCCAGTAGTCATGTATAAATATGAGAGATGAACTATAAATTAAGCTGAGAGCCAAAGAATTGATGCTTTTGAACTGTGGTGTTGGAGAAGACTCTTGAGAGTCCCCTGGACTACGAGGAGATTCAACAGTCCATCCTAAATGAGATCAGTCCTGAGTGTTCATTGGAAGAACTGATACTGAAGCTGAAACAGCAATACTTGGGCCACCTGATGCGAAGAGCTAAATCATTGGAAAAGACCCTGATGCTGGGAAAGATTGAGGGCAGGAGGAGAAGGGGACAACAGAGGATGAGATGGTGGGATGGCATCACTGACTCAATGGACATGGGTTTGGGTGGACTCCGGGAGTTGGTGATGGACAGGGAGGCCTGGCGTGCTGTGATTCATGTGGTCACAAAGAGTCGGACATGACTGAGCGACTGAACTGAAATGAATCATAAGGAGCAGTCAAGAATTGATCTTGTAGCATGTTCAAAGTGTGTTTGTCTCTTTATATATAGTTTGTTGTTCTTTGATCCCTGGATCAGGAAGATCCCCTGGAGAAGGGAATTGTTACCCACTCCAGTATTCTTGCTTGGAGAATTCCATGAACAGAGGAGCCTGGCAGGCTACAGTCCATGGGGACAGGACTGAGTGACTAACACTCTCACTTTCAGTTGCTAAATTCTGTCTTACACTTTGGACCCCATAGACTACAGCATGCCAGACTTCCCTGTCTTTTACCACCACCCTGAGTTTGCTTAAACTCTTGTCCATTGAGTTGGTGATGCGCTCCAATCATCTCATCCTCTGTCACCTTCTTCTCCTCCTGATTTCAGTCTTTCCCAGCATCATGGTCTTTTCCAATGAGTTGGCTCTTCATCTCCAGTGGCCAAAATATTGGAATTTCAGCATCAAACCTTACAATGAATATTCAGGTTTGATTTCTTTTAGGACTGACTGATTTGATCTCCTTGCTATCCGAGGGATTCTTGAGTCTTTTCCAGCATCAGTGTTCAAAATCATGAATTCTTCGGTTCTCAGTCTTCTTTATGGTCTAACTCTCACATGCCATTTCCTCTTCTGGGGCACCTACCTAATTCAGGGACTGAACCTGTATCTACATGTGTCTCCTACATTGCAGGTGGATTCTTGCTGCTAAGCCACCAGGAAGATTCTTGATATATAGGAAAGTCTGTCAAATTTATTAAGCAGCAAGGGGGAAAAATATTGAAAGTTTATCCGCAGTGTAGCTATATAAAACTATATGAAAAACTAAGAGGGTGGGTAAGAAATGGTTGTTGAGTTCTTTATTTGTCCCCAGCACTGTTATAGGTCCTGTTTCACTTGAGCTTTTATTTGTTCCCTTCTCCTCACATCTATCAGAATTTTCCTATGTTCACCCGGCTAATCTGAATACTAACCATGACAAATAGATGTTAGGAAGCATTAGAATGATGACTTTCAAAGAGGCTATTATCATTTATCATGGAAATGAATTCAGCCCACTGATGGTAATTTAGCCTACAGATAAAATGAGCATCATATGTTTATAAAATAAAGCTTCCAAATATTTAAATTTTTTCACAAGTGTTTTCTCAGGGTGTATTATTGCATTTAATACTTTGTTCACAAGAGATACTTTATTTCATAAATCCCCCAATTCTATGCTTACCCGTCAGAAATATGGCAGTTGAGAAACTGATTCCTAAAAATATTCAATGGGCAATATTTCCTAACCTTTTATGGAAATACTCTATTGTATTCCTCAGTTGAGTCTGTTCTCTGCCTAGATCTGTGACACTCCTGGGCTCCAGAGTCAAACTCTCTGGAACTAAGTCTAGCCACACCATTTATGAGCTATGTAACATTGCTTTAATTTCTTCTGATGATGATAGTGCTGGCTTTATATGACCAAGAAAGGATTATGAAATAATGCGAAAGTGCTTAGACACAGTTCTCATAGTCCTCAAACAATGAGTACCCTGAGGGTGCTGTAGAAAACTCACAGAGGCACTGCATATTTTAAACTTCTGTGAAATACTACATGAACTACTAATCCAAGGTAGTTTAGTTTCTCTGACTCAAAAGTACCATGTGACTATCATTGTGGAATAGGAAATTGAGGGAGTTGGTGTCTAATTTTAAGAATTTAAGAACCTGTGAAGTGTGCAGTAGACATATGCATCCCATGTTAGTAATTGTGTTTAAGAATTAAATATTTTCATTTTACATGCATTTTCTCAAATGGCTACTGGGTTTTGTTTTTAGGATAGGGATAATTAAATTCTTTGGACTTTACTACTTAGTGAATTGAATTGTCAGACATTTCACTTAGCCTAAAAGTCACCATGAAAAAAAATTAGTGAGATACTAAAGGCTCCATGAACCAGGAAAGTTCAAAAACCTTTGGCTTAACATTTATCTTGTGCATGCAGCAAGCCCTCAGTAAGGGTTTGGTGGTGAAAATTAAGAAGTCAGAAGCCATATACTTAAATGTACTTGAAGTTCCTCCAGTAATCAGTTCAACTCCTGTCTACTTGTGTAATGACAGCTAGAGCAGGAAGGAGTAGAAAAAAAGAGAAGAGAAGGAGGGAAGGAAATGAAGTAAGTTAACCTGCTGATGAAAATTGGAGAGTTTAGAAATGAAAGTGACCACCAAGGACAAGTAGTAGATGTGAGCAGCTTCCTGCAAAAGAGGGAGTGGCTTATAATGTAGGAATTGCTCAAGTCAGAAAGGAACCACCAGCGGACACCTCCAATCCAGCCTAAAAAGCAGGAAGCGTGACATGGTGGTGCCAAGGTTAGAAGCAGTGGTGCAGAGAGAAAGGGAGAAACTGAGGGTGCTTTGAGGGCAGACAGGGTGGAGAAAGAACCTCCAGCACTGGTGTGTGGTGCCCAGGGGCAGAGAGAGCATGTGCGGTCCCGGGGAGACGCTCCTGCACTCCTGAGCCACAGCTTCAGGCTAGCTCTGGGCTCTCACCCACAGTCTAGAAGGCCTTTCAGGGGGAGTCATTGGTCTGGGCTGGAAGTGTTAGAAGTTGTACCAGGTAGTCAGCCAGGGAGAGATACCAAACCCATGAAACCAGATCATAGAGAGGCAGCTCTGAAATGCCCCCCACCACACTTCTCTCATATGTTTAGGGCCCCTGGATGGATTGGAGGGATAAGGTACTGAAAACTGTCCAACTATTAATCTGTACCCTTACTGTACCTCTCAGCGGATGACCTGTGGAAACATGTGTCACATCTGGAAAACATTTCTTTAATGAAAATAGTGAATATTGTTAGATAATTCCTTTTAAATATCCCTATATGAGCATATATTTTTTTAGTTCCTTTCTCTCAGCCACTTTTTTCTCCAAGTTAAATTATGGTACCTTCTTTTCATTTCATCTAAGGACCCATTCTACACTTAATAAACTATCTAATTAATAAAATTTAATTTTAGAAAAGTCCTCTCTCTGGAGAAGTCTTCCCCCAAAATGAAGCTGTATTTCATTCTAAGTTTTTGAGTAATTTCTATTGTTCCTTTGGTAGTAATTATAATGCTTCAAGTTGTTATGCATCATTTAAAAAAATTTTGAATTAAGGACATTTCAATAATCATTTTGCCATAGAATTTTAGTTATAATTATGTACAATATATAGTAATATATATAACATTTTCAGGATTACATGTAGAAAAATGCCACTGAAGTTCAGTTAAATAAACTAAAACTCAACTTTGAGTCTGAAAAAACCTTCAAGTAAACCTCAGAAACACAGATGGCATCATGCTTATGATAGAGAGTGAAGAAGAACCAAAGAGCCTCTTGAGGAAAGTGAAAGAGGAGACTGAAAAAGTTGGCTTAAAACTCAACATTTAAAAAACTAAGATCATGGCATCGGGTCCCATCACTTCATGGCAAATAGATGGGGAAACAATGAAAACAGTGAGAGAATATTTTTTTGGGGGGTGGGGTTCCAGAATCACTGCAGGTGGTGACTGCAGCCATGAAATTAAAAAAATACTTGCTCCTTGGAAGAAAAGCTATGACCAACCTAGCTTAATGTTCAGATATTGATAACAATATTTGGGGACTTTCATAAAACATCATCTTCCAAGATTGGCAAGTCATAATTAATTAATACTCAAGATACCCTGTTTACTCAGTTTTTCTGTGGCTTCATTGTCACTGATGCATATTCATGACATCAGACAAATAAAGTGCCTTTTGTAATTGCTTGTCCCAAAGCATTATAAAAATCAAATTTGGAATAATTAAAAATTCATTTGTGGTTTGTGGCTGTGAATTTACTGCTGGAAGGTTAAGTGGTGGACTTATAATAGGTTCTTGATAGGTTTGCATGGTTGATTCCAAGTTCTGTAACTGCCCTGGTCATAATTTATAGTTGGCTTCAGTGAAGGGAGAGTAGGGTGCTTTAAAGTACTCTGTGATCACTGTGCATATTGGCACAAATCACTGTTGAAATGACTGTAAAACCCTTTCACAGTTATTTTATTTTCCAGGATAAAAAAATTAGGGTCAGGTGGTATAAACTACTCACTTTTCATTATTCATGCAAAAATGCTTTCTTTCAGATGTAAGACTGTTTAATGGACTTGTGAAACAAATTATTATTTCACTTACTATGTCACTTTTATTAAAAATATACATATGGTTATTTCGAACTTTATAGGCCATTTTAGATTAAACTTTGTACCAATTATTAACTGAATGTGGCATTTCTTATGTTGCATTCACAGAATTATTAAAGATGTTCTCTGAAGACACATAATATTTTAAAATTTCCTTGATTAACCCAAAGCATTGGTAAAGTAATGTAACAGTGGTTCAGTTTATATTGCACAGGATATTGGATTTAAAGTGCTTTGAGGATTTATTAAAATTCATATTTTTCCATCAGTGCAATAGCATTTTAAGTGATAACTGATCTATAAGAGTTGATTTGTAAGAAAAGCTAAATTAGAAGGCATTTTGTATCTAACAATCTAGATATTTTTGGTAATAAATATTCCATGTGAGGAAACTGATTAGAACTGATTTATATCTCCAGTGTTCATAGAGTTCTCTTAAAGAGCAGGTATATCACATATTCTTAATTAATAGTAACTTTTGATCATTTACATAAAGAGTCCTTTTCAAACATTGGCAAGAATCATGATACTCTTCTGAACTGCTAGCATGTGAAATAAATTTCAGTTCAGTTCATTCAGTCATGTCCGATTCTTTGCAACCCCATGAACTGCAGCATGCCAGTCCTCCATGTACATCACCAACTCCCGGAGTCCACCCAAACCCATGTCCATTCAGTCGGTGATGCCATCCAACCATCTCATTCTCTGTCGTTCCCTTCTCCTCTTGCCCTCAATCGTTCCCAGCATCAGAGTCTTTTCAAATGAGTCAGCTCTCTGCATCAGGTAGCCAAAGTATTGGCATTTCAGCTTCAACATCAGTCCTTACTTGATTCCAACTTGTGCTTCTTCCAGCCCAGTGTTCTTCATAATGTACTCTGAATTTAAGTTAAATAAGCAGGGGGACAATATACAGCCTTGATGTACTCCTTTTCCTATTTGGAACCAGTCTGTTGTTCCATGTCCAGTTCTAACTGTTGCTTCTTGACCTGTATACAGGTTTCTCAAGAGGCAGGTCTGGTATTCCCACCTCTTTCAGAATTTTCCACAGTTCATTGTGATCCACACAGTCAAAGGCTTTGGCATAGTCAATAAAGCAGAAATAGATGTTTTTCTGGAATTCTCTGCTTTTTCAATGATCCAGCGAATGTTGGCAATTTGATCTCTGGTTCCTCTGACTTTTCTAAAACCAGCTTGATTATCTGGAAGTTCACGGTTCATGTATTGCTGAAGCCTAGCTTGGAGAATTTTGAGTGTTACTTTACTAGCATGTGAGATTAGTGCAATTCTGTGGTAGTCTGAGCATTCTTTGGCGTCGCCTTTCTTTGGGATTGGAATGAAAACTGACACTGCTGAGCTCCAAATTTGCTGACATATTGAGTGCAGCACTTTCACAGCATCATCTTTTAGGACTTGAAATAGCTCAACTGGAATTCCATCACCTGCACTAGCTTTGTTTGTAGTAATGCTTCCTAAGGCCCACCTGACTTCCTATTCCAGGATGTCTAGGTAACTGTGGCCCTAGGTAAGTGTGAGTGACCACACCTTCATGATTATCTGGGTCGTGAAGATCTTTTTTGTGTAGTTCTTCTGTGTATTCTTGCCACCTCTTCTTAATATCTTCTGCTGCTGTTAGGTCTGTATCGTTTCAATTTCAGTTCATTCTTTTTCTGGCAAATACTTACTGAGTGCCAACAAGGTTTCAGGTATTTTTCTATGTAGAGGATGCACAGTGCTGTGAATAAAATGAATAAAAATCCCTGTTCTCTAGTTTTAGTGAGGAGAGTTCTCTCTAAAATAAGAAGTAAATGCATAGCATGTTATAGGTTGCTAAGAGTTCTGGAGAAATAGAATTGGGAGAGAATGTAGCGAAAGCCAGGCCAGGGCAGCTTAACATAGGGTCATCAGGGAAATGCTCTTAACAGAGTGGTGTTTGAAGCCTGGGAGGTAGTCCATGCTTGATGGGTGGGTGGACTCAATATGGCCTTGTAAGTTGCTTGAGTTGAATAAAGACATGATCTGACTGTATGTTGGGGAGTAGAGCCTGGGCACTATAGGAGGAAGGAGCACTCAGCGAGACTATAATTCAGGGAGGATGCAATGGTGGCTTTTATTCTGATAGGTCAGTATTGATAGACTTATTGTTTGGAGAGAAATAAAAGCTAAGGGCAGGGCATTTGGAAAGATGAGTTGATTTACTGGGCACGTATGTCTGTGAATTATGAATTTGGTGAAAACTGTCAGAAGTGTGAAATTTGGAGAAGTGAATGCTGTGATGTAGTTTTGAGAGTTCTATATTTTTATAGTCTAGGGATAGAATATAAACATTTGAAAATTTTGTTTCTCATTTAGATCAAAATGGTATAATGTAGACAATTAAATATATTTTCCTTTTACTTAAGGCATTTCATTTGTTGTTCAAATAGAAATTAATTATTTTAGGTTCTGAAAGGCTATTGTGGATGATTATTATGATTCATGGATACTGACTAGTGTAAGATATTATTTTTGTCTCCAACAGTGAACCTTGGCAATAGTAATACTAAAAATGATTGCATTTTCATGATGTTAGTCCTGTTAAGTATTAGAATATACAGTTTGGAATAGTGAAAGCTTTTATCTTAAATTTGTTTACAAAAGCTTGCATTATTCATTAAAACGGTTAACATAAAGATTACAAAGTTAAGAGTGTATAGCATCACATGAATAGCCTGATGCATTTTATTAAGATTTGATGGACATTTTGACTTAGAGGGGCTCCCCTGATAGCTCATTTGGTAAAGAATCTGCCTGCAATGCAGGAGACTCCAGTTCAACTTCTGAGTAGGAAAGATCCACTGGAGAAGGGATAGGCTACCCACTCCAGTATTCTTGGGCTTCCCTTGTGGCTTATCTGGTAAAGAATCCACCTGCAATGTGGGAGACCTTGGTTCGATCACTTGGTTGGGAAGATCCCCTGGAGAAGAAAAAGTCCACCTACTCCAGTATTCTATCCTAGAGAATTCCACGGACTGTATTGTCTATGGGGTTGCAGAGTCAGGTACAACTGAGTGACTTTCACTTTGACTTCGAAAGGTTTTTTTCAAGTTAAATCAAGGAGATAAATTGTTACTTAAATGGGTATAAGAAAACGTAATATATGTACCTTCAAATTTCTCCTTTGAGAACATTCTTAATGTAAGATGAAAGCTGTTGGATTTTAAACACTACAGATAATTCATTTTTTAAACATCATAATGCTTCATACTGTCCTCTCCTAAGGGAGAAATTTCTTTGCTAGACCTGCTTTGAAACTTCATGTAGAAATTACTCTCTGTTGCTTTTTTGCTGAGGAGTAAAACTTGCAGAAGCTATAGGAAAATACTACAGTTTTTAAAGATCTGACATGTCATTTGTTCTTTCTGAAAGATTCTGTGATTTTTCTGTTTTTCCTGGTTTCATCCTTTGTCCCACTGTGAAGGGTGTCTAGCCATTGCTAGATCCACTAAAGCCAAAGACTTCATGGTACTAGCTTCATGCTTCTGATTTTTTCTTGCTCTATAATCCTTGAGACTTCCCACTGTCTTTGTACCATACCCCCCATCTTTGCACCATACTAGTAAAACTAGTGCTCATTACTTCCCCAATCCTTCACACACCATTTTTCCCTACACTTTATTTTGAAATTTTTCAAATATAAAGAAAATTTGAAGAAAATTTTACAGTGAAGACCCATGGACACAACAGTTAGGGTTTACAGTTAACATTCTACCCCATTTGCTTTGCCTGTTATTTCTGAACACAGGCATCATTATGTTCCTCTCCATTCTTCAGTCCATCTGATTTTTGATACATTTCTCAGTAATTACAGATATGCATGCATGTTACCCCTAAAGTTTTAGCATTCATATCATTAACTAGAGTTCATTATTGTGTATGGATCTTTTCAAAGTAAAATTTACATACACTGCAGTACTCAAACACTAAGTGCATCATTTGATGGGTTTTGGCAAATATTACACCTGTGTGATGTAAACTCCTGTGGAGATGAAAGCATTATTATTATAGAAAGTCACCTTTTCCCAGTCTCTACCAACCCCCGTATAGCAGCCACTTGCTAGTTTTCTACCATAGATTAGTTTTGCCTGGTTTAGGACACCGTGTAAATCCAGATTATACGGTATATATTCTTTTGTATAAGCGTTGTTTTTTTTTTTTTTACTCACCATAATGCTTTTAAAATTTACTTCTTGATGAATATATAGCAGTTAACTTCTTTTTAATGTTGAGTAATATTCCATTGCATAAATATTCTACAAATTACTTGCCTGATCTCCTGTTAATGGGCATCTGAGATATTTCCATTTTTAAGTTATTTTTAATGAAATCAATATGACCCTTCTCTCTCTTAAATACAATTCATCTTTTATCTAATAAATAATCCCCTTTGAGTCTTATTTAATGTAATCTATACAATATACCTTGTATTATGAGAAGAGGATTTTTTTTTTTTTTTTGGAGACTTGAAATGAGAGGTTTAAGTGATGTTTTTGTGCCCTGAAATCTTTTTTCCTTAGCTGCATCTTCCATACAGTCACTTATTTTCTTCCACTTAGACAAGCACATTGAATTTCTCCTTCAGATTCTGTTCCTTGGCTTTTATTTGTTCCCAATTTAATTAATTTGGGGGCAATAGAAGAGCATTTCCTCTTTTCATATATAATAGCAAGAATGCAATTTTTGGATGTATGTTTCAAGAACAATTAGCGGGTCGTGGATAATGCCCTGTTCAGTTTAGAGCATGAAAAGACAAATATATATATATATATATATATATCTGGTTCATCCAAGTCTTCATTCTGAGATTGGGAACCATCTTATTAAGCTGACAAATAAAAAGGAATTTCGAATGTGACCTTGATACTGCCTCTGGCAATCAGTTTTCCTGGAGTCAGGCTATAGCACTATGAGACTATGTAATGACTATAACTACTTAACAAAGTATCACAAGACTCTACTTTGACTTTTGCACTTCCTCTTCTTAGAGTCATCAAAAGCAAACCGTTTTGGAATGTCCTTTTGGCCACATATCTTTTCTGACTAATGGAAAGCTCAGTGCAACTTGATGGTCTTATGCCCTGGAGTTCTAGGGCTCTAAATTTGAGCCTAGGAAAAAGGCCCTATATAGAAGGGGATAGAATATATTCTCCAGTGAAAAATTCCTTTCAGAGACCCTTGTGGTTCATACCAGAGAATTATTGTACTTGATTAAAAGTGAAGCCAAGAATCCAATTTTTGCATTTTCCCTCTTGCTTGTGTTTTCTACTAATATTGTAGAGCCTTTTATTTACTCAGCCAGATTGACAAGATTATAAATGAGAGCTGTGTGTGGAAGCCTCTAATTTTTCATAAGTAAATGAATTAATTTATCATCGCTGTTGTGTTTTATTGCTGTCTCCATGCCAGACTGCCCTGCTCCTTTCTTCCCCCTTTTGCCTTCTAAACATTGGATCCATGTCATCGTGTTTGACAGGTTTCTGATTCCCCTGTCAGATGCAATTTGGTGCTAATCACATTTCCTTTGCTCAATGTCAATGATACAAGCCATGCATAATATTCCTATATGTCCACTCGCTCGCTTGCAGTGCAGCTGGAATATCTTGGGCATTAATCTGATAGAATGCCACATTGAAATGCAAAAATGATGCTTAAGCACGAAGATAATGTGGTCAGGCAGATGTGCAATAGATAACTGAGGCTAAACTGGTGATCTTTCCTAAGGTTTGATGAATTTTATTTCATTAATGAATATCTCTTTACAAACCTGAGACTATGTAATCAGTGCTGGTTCATTAGACCTTCAGCATTTTTAATAGAATTCATTCATTGTCCATGTATGAAAGAATGAGGATTATTTTTCCTATTAAAAAGCAAGTTATAGGTAGTTATTTTTAATGTTGAAGAATATTCCTGTCTCAGATCATGTACTTTATCAAATATATGAAAGTAGCTAACAATTTAGAAAAACCTATTTACAGAATAATGTGCTAGTTTCTAGCCTAGAGGAGATAACAAACAATAAATCTTTCTTAGATTATTTTAGAGAATCACAGAGTATGATGGGGGGATTTTGGCAAATTTGGGAAGAGGGGATTGTTTATGTGAGGATGTTTTGTCACTCAGAAAGGGAGAGAGGAAGCACTCAAAGAAGAAACAGCATGAAAATCAGAGACATGGTGGGTGTGGAGGGCATTGTTCAGTGAGGTGGCTGATATTTATTGTGGTAAATAAGACTAGAAAAGTAATTCAGGAGTAAATGAATGGTCATGATTTTGTAGAAAAGAAAGGATAAACTGTTTTTAAAAGCAATTCTGTCATGTTGAAATTTGAATTTTAAAAAAAGTTATTAGTGATAAAGGAGGATTAGAGAAGAAACCAAAGGGATATCAAATAGGACATTCTTGAAATAGGACAGATAAGAGATCAGGGCCCAAACCAAGGACAATTTTCAGTGGGATTAGAAAGACATGACACACGTAAGAGGCATTACTGACTAAAATTTGTAGTTTCACACTTAGGTTGGATTTGGTGGATGGGGGATGCTATGGGAAAGGAGAGAAGAAGGAACAAAAATATATTTCCCAGTGTCTAGATGAAATAGAGTGTTTCTGTGTTATGATGCCTTCTATATGAAAAGACCATAAGTATAGGTAGGGTGTGATAATGAAATTAGTTTGGATTATGTGAAATTTGAGGTTCCTGTGGGACAAATAGCAGTGAACAGGAGAGAGAGAATTGGTAGTTATTTTCATTCAATAAATTATTGAAATCATAGAAAGAGTTGCAGTTGTTTTAGAAGGAGAGCATATAAGCAAAAAGAAGCAACTAAGAGATGAAATCTTGAAGTTCAGACTATATTTAAGGGAAAAGAAAATTGTATCACAGTGAACTGAGAAAAGACTGAACTAACCAATTACCCAGAAAACAGAAGTATTGTGGTAGCTGGTATAGAGTAGGGGACGGTGAACACTATCAACTTTACTAGAATGCTTAAGCCAGAATACCAAGGAGATATTGTTGAGTGAATAAATATAGAAGGTCTTTTTCCATTTAGAGAATATATGCCAAGTGTTTAGCAAAAGCCAAGGCAGTATCAGCGGAGCGGTAGAACTGGAAAGCACATCGTATTTGGTTGAGGCGTGAATGAATAGTGTGGGACTGCACATAGCTCATGTCGACAGAAGAAATTGGTGGTGAAGAAAAAAGGGAAGAGCATTGGTTTATAGCATCGAGAGCACATAATTACATAAAATGATTCTAAACTATGGCAAACATTCTCAGTGAGGGTGATATTGCCCTCAGGGGAGTAAAAATTGGTTCTTGGAGAGCAAAAAAAATCTTAAATTTTACAAAGCCTTATATCCCAGGAAAGTTCAACCTATCTGACAAAGTCCTATGCCTCAGTGTTTCATTTCTCTTGCTGGGTTTTCTTGGCATCATAAGAGCAACATCATCTGAGTTTATGAAATCTACACATTGTGTACAAGATCAGGGCTATAAAATTAGGGCAAATATGCAGCTGCAATTGAAGGACTTTTGATCCATTGTTAGATCTCAAGGTTGTAACTTAAGAGGTCACCTATGTCTGCTTGTTAGTGGCGATTGGCTGACTTGTGGATGGTGTATATTTTGTTCCTCAGTGCTTTTGTAGGTGACTTGAACTTTGAAAATTAAGGCAATTTGTAAATATAAGCTATTATAACTATTAAACTATATATATATAAGCTATATATTATTTAATTTTATAAAAATTATTCAACCCACCATTAATTGCATCAAATGTTAAAAAGGATAACAAAATCAGAATGATTATCTTGCTGCCAGTTAAAAATTATTTTCTTAAGGAAACTTTAAAAGTTCAGTTCACTAAAGATATATTTTAAGAACCAATTTAGAGTTTAATCATTTTACTTTTGTTGGAAATATAACAATTTTGGATG
>SJYT01017021.1:65307-90044 GCA_006410635.1 Cephalophus harveyi
AATCGGACTTATAACTTTAAAAATTCAGTCATTCATAACTGCACTGAATAAAAATTATAAGCTGTATACTTTTTATGTATAAAACATAGATATACATACAGTATATAAACAGATACCCAGTATATTAAAATTTCCTGTTGGATGGCAGTTTATAATGTTTTAAATGTCTCCTTAGGGAGACAATTGTGAATAAAAGTTTGAGAAATACAGAGACAGAGGATTCTTAATATTTTCTGAGTTTTTGTTTCTCTTTCAATTGAATAAGACTTGTGTGAGATTTACTCAACATGTGAAACCACTGATAACTAACTTTGCAGAAAAACACCTAGTCTTTCTGAGGCACAGTGCTTATAGAGGATATGCACTTAATGATAAACTTTATACATACAGGTAATTTTGATTCATAGAAAATGGTGAACACAAATTCAGAGGTTGAAATGTCTAAAATTAAGTCAAATTTTAATGATCTGAATTGAATTTCAGCATAAGCCAGACAGACTTTCTATGCACTAAGGATGTGTTATCAGTGTATTGCTTGCCTTGTGATAAAGGACTTGATGAGTGATATGGCAGGAAAAAACTTAACTCAACTCAGAAACACAATGGCCTACAGAATGTAGTCCATAGCCATAACACAGTGGATTACAGCCATTGTTAGTGAAGGAGAATCTTGAGCAACCATATTCCATGAGTCCTATCTTGAAAGGTAGAAAATGTGTGGGTTGACTGTACAACCAAAACAGCAGTCTTTTTGGATATTAATCTGCAGGGAATTCTCAAAGGGTAGAAAGACTACTCAGAGACAACCTGAAACAAAATCATCTCAGCTTTCCTTAGGGGAAGATGCCTCCATTTTCAAGCTGATAAAAAGTGTTAAGAGAGTGAAATATTCCCATGCAATTAATAATGGATCATTGATACACAATGCTGGTTCTGCTTGTAGCCTGCTTTGGTCCCAATCATTGTATAATTTTAAACTGGCATTCTCAAATAAGAGGGCTTTATTTTCATGTATTCTTTTTTTGTTGTTGTTTAGTTTGAACATTCAAAGGGAAACATTAAAAGCATATACATTCACAGTAATTACATGTATTAAAAATCTATCAAGATATCCATTAGGTACTATTAAAGTTATTAAAGTCATCTGTGAATAGTCTTTTCCAAGATTCAACTCCCTCTTAAACATCTTTTTAAAATCTTTGTGAAAACAGTTATTCAACAGTATCAATCCTCACTGTATGTAGAATTCTGTAATAAAAACATTGAGGATTAAACATGCACATCCCAGCATTTAAGGAGCTTGAAATTTAATAGAAAAGCTAAAACATACACATTCCTAAAACTGTTCACAAACTGAAGTAGGTGAAAATGTAGTGCAAATGATATATGTAACTGTCGAATGAGATATACAGTAATGGAATGATCAGTCAATGAGGTTAATAAAAGACAACTTCCCAGAAACTGAATACTGAATGGGGTTTTCAATGAAGAGAGTATAAATTAGAATAGAAGAAGGAAGAAATTCTGTCATGTATGAAAAAATATTACAGGTAAAGTTATAAGAAAGCCACCAACTGATGCAGATATAGGAATAATAATGTCTTCCCTGAGTAGTAGATAGGTAGAAAACCTTGAAATAAGAATGGCAACATAATTTATTCACTACATCTACACCCTGGCAGTTAGAAGTAGTGATAAAATTGAATTTCCTTTTTTATGGTTAAGTATGAAAAAGGAACTAATTGATTTTGATTATTTTATTGACTATACTGCTTAACTTTGCAGTTGGGATTGAAACAAATCCCCACTCCCAAATACCTCACTCCACTTTGATATGTAATATTCATTTATTTTTATATAATTACTGTAAATACAACCAAAACAGCAGTCTTTTTGGATATTAATCTGCAGGGAATTCTCAAAGGGTAGAAAGACTACTCAGAGACAACCTGAAACAAAATCATCTCAGCTTTCCTTAGGGGAAGATGCCTCCATTTTCAAGCTGATAAAAAGTGTTAAGAGAGTGAAATATTCCCATGCAATTAATAATGGATCATTGATACACAATGCTGGTTCTGCTTGTAGCCTGCTTTGGTCCCAATCATTGTATAATTTTAAACTGGCATTCTCAAATAAGAGGGCTTTATTTTCATGTATTCTTTTTTTGTTGTTGTTTAGTTTGAACATTCAAAGGGAAACGTTAAAAGCATATACATTCACAGTAATTACATGTATTAAAAATCTATCAAGATATCCATTAGGTACTATTAAAGTTATTAAAGTCATCTGTGAATAGTCTTTTCCAAGATTCAACTCCCTCTTAAACATCTTTTTAAAATCTTTGTGAAAACAGTTATTCAACAGTATCAATCCTCACTGTATGTAGAATTCTGTAATAAAAACATTGAGGATTAAACATGCACATCCCAGCATTTAAGGAGCTTGAAATTTAATAGAAAAGCTAAAACATACACATTCCTAAAACTGTTCACAAACTGAAGTAGGTGAAAATGTAGTGCAAATGATATATGTAACTGTCGAATGAGATATACAGTAATGGAATGATCAGTCAATGAGGTTAATAAAAGACAACTTCCCAGAAACTGAATACTGAATGGGGTTTTCAATGAAGAGAGTATAAATTAGAATAGAAGAAGGAAGAAATTCTGTCATGTATAAAAAAATATTACAGGTAAAGTTATAAGAAAGCCACCAACTGATGCAGATATAGGAATAATAATGTCTTCCCTGAGTAGTAGATAGGTAGAAAACCTTGAAATAAGAATGGCAACATAATTTATTCACTACATCTACACCCTGGCAGTTAGAAGTAGTGATAAAATTGAATTTCCTTTTTTATGGTTAAGTATGAAAAAGGAACTAATTGATTTTGATTATTTTATTGACTATACTGCTTAACTTTGCAGTTGAGATTGAAACAAATCCCCACTCCCAAATACCTCACTCCACTTTGATATGTAATATTCATTTATTTTTATATAATTACTGTAACAGAATTCCTTGATTCCAAGGAACATAGCCCAACCCTGGCTACCTCAAACAGCAGGAAATATATTTGAAAACCATGAGTGTTCCCTAAAATCAAAGGGAGTCTAAGAACTAAGAATTTATAAATGGGCAGGGAGTCAAGTCACAGTGAGGAAGCAGCAGTTAAAACTGCTTTTGAGAAGGAATGATCTGGGACTTCCCTGGTGGTCCAGGTGGGTAAGACCCAGCACTTCCAATGCAAGGAGCACAGGTTAGATCCCTGGTCAAGGACTAAGGTCACACATGCTACAGAGTGCAGCCAAAAAAAAAAATTAAAAAAGAGAGAAATGATCTAGTCAGAATGCAATTCTGCAGTAAGCAAACACTGGGCTTTCTCATTCTTGTATCACTTCTGTGAGATTGAAGTTCCAGGAGAATATTATTGTTACTTGAGCTTTGGTCTTATTACCATCCCTATGCTGTATGGGCTTCCCTGGTGGCTCAGATAGTAAAGAATCCACCGGCAATGCAGTATAGCTGGGTTCTATACCTGGGTTGGAAAGGTCTCCTGGAGGAAGGCATGGCAACCCACTGCAGTATTCTTGCCAGGAGAATCCCCATGGACAAAGGAGCCTGGTGGGCCACAGTCCATGGTGTCGCAAAGTGTCAGACACGACTGAGCAACTAAGCACACACACATGCTGTACCAGGTCAGAGAGAGCGGCGATATCTAGAATGTTTGTCTTAGGTAATGAGCTCCTGGCACCTGGATGTGCCATTCAAGCAAGACAACACACAGGGCAAATCTTGTAGAGAAAATCAAGGGCCTTTTAGGTATGAGGAATGGATATTGGTTAGCCAAATACTGAGAAATTTCACTCAAGAACTTGAGTAGTGAAATAGGGGCAGTTTATCCTAGACTCCCATCACTTCATGGCAAATAGACAGGAAAACAGTGGAAACGGTGGCTGGCTTTATTTTTCTGGCCTCCAAAATCACTGCAGATGGTGATTGCAGCCATGAAATTAAAAGACGCTTACTCCTTGGGAGGAAAGTTATGACCAACCTAGACAGCATATTAAAAAGCAGAGACATTACTTTGCCAACAAAGGTCCGTCTAGTCAAGGCTATGGTTTTTCCAGTGGTCATGTATGGATGTGAGAGTTGGACTATAAAGAAAGCTGAGCATTGAAGAATTGACGCTTTTGAATTGTGGTGTTGGAGAAGACTCTTGAGAGTCCCTTGGACTGCAGGGAGATCCAACCAGTCCATTCTAAAGGAGATTAGTCCTGGGTGTTCATTGGAAGGACTGATGTTGAAGTTGAAATGCCAATACTTTGACCACCTGATGCAAAGAGCTCATATGAAAAGACCCTGATGCTGGGAAAGATTGAGGGCAGGAGGAGAAGGGGATGACAGAGGATGAGATGGTTGGATGGCATCACCGACTCAATGGACATGGTTTAGGGTAGACTCTGGGAGTTGGTGATGGACAGGGAGAGCTGGCATGCTGCAGTTCATGGGTCGCAGAGAGTTGGACGCAACTGAACTAACTATCCTAGACTCTTTGGCATTAAAAGTAGCCATTTATCTGTTTATTCAAACTATTTTTATATTTATCAAGCGATTTCTTTTTCTCTAAAGAAGTTTCTAGGTGAAATAGTTCTCCATGGAAAATAGCACACCCTTCACCACTAAGAATAGAATATGAGTATTACTAATTAAGTCCCAATTCCAATTATGTTAGTGAAATGGCCAAGGGAGCAAACAGCTAGAAGTCCCAATACAGTGTCATGTCATGCCATGCCATGCTTCTACAGAATTTCTTAACATGTGAGTGCTATCTCTGAAGGCATTTTATTATTTCTCTCTGAAACAAACCAGGTTTCCATAGCAGTTTTTAAGTTTCTTCAGTTAATATTCTGTCTGTTTTGACCACTGAACCCCTTGCTTCCAACACATTCCAGAACCCAAGGATAGATCTTAACAATTTCTGAATAGTCAATTGTATGGCATAATTTTTAGGTAGTTTTCCCATTCCATGAGTGATAAATGTGGGTACATATGCCATTCTTTCTATGTTAAATATTACTGTTATATACATTAAAGTTTCCTAACTGTAGCATCTAAACATAAGTGACAAAAGATTTATATCTGTTACCTGAAAGCCAAGCTAACATTGAAATGTTTTCTGTCACTAGAAGGGAGATAAGTAATTTCACTAGTATGTTTGGGATTCTTTCTTTGAAAAACAGCTGTATTATAATGTAGTCAGAATAATACTAATGATCCAAAGAAAGTAAAAAAATTAGATTAAACAGAGGTTGAGTTTTCACCAGTGTTTTATCAGTGAATACATAGCTCTCCTTAGAAGAAGAATAGCATGTTTTTGGAAATACTGATAAATGAATAACTACAGAATATGCACTGACTAATAGTATAATTATATGTTAATATAATTGTGTGTATATTTGGAGAATTACTACTCTAGTACTTTCAATTATAATTATAACTTTAAGAACCATATATTATTAGTTTGAGTTGTTATATGAATCCATTCTATTAGGAGGTATAAGCACAGCAAGATATTGTAAGTTGGAAGCATGGTCACAGGATTTTTCTTTAGCTCATTACTTTTGGCCCTTAGTAACACCTAATAAACCTATGGAAGGTATGTAGCTAAAGCATGAATAGAAACATATAGATAGATATAGATACATATGTACGTGTAAATATATACACACATATTATACATGTGTATGTTTATATATTGGACATGAACTTGGGCAAAAATCCAGGAGATGATGAGGGACAAGGAAGCCTGCTGTGCTGCAGTCCATGGGGTTGCAAAGAGTCAGACATGACTTGGTGACTGAACAACAAAAGTGTTTATATATATGTTTTAAAACATAGCTTAGGGTTAAAATCATGTATCTATTATCTCTTGCTACAGTAATAGTGTGTAATGCATTACCATCAAAATCAGTGATCTAAAACAAGCAGTTTTTCATTGCCAACAAGTCCACAAGTTAGCTGTGAAGTTTGGGTTCTGTCTGGGTTTAGTTAGGTGTGTTTAGGTAGTTGTGGGTCAAATAGGCGGATCTGCTGATATTGGCTGTGTTCATTCACATGTTTGGTAATTATAACTGTCTATTGAGTGATCTAACATGCCCCTGACTAGGGCAACTGGGCTCTTCTTCATGGGACCTTTTACCCGCCAGAAGATTAGCCTTTGTTTTCTTAGTAGTGCAAATTTCAAAGGAACAAGAAGAAAGGTGCATGCTTCTCACAGCCTAGACTTGGAATAGCACTTGATTCTACCAAATTCTACTGAATAAAATAAGTCACAAAGCCACCTGGAGTCAGGGAGTAGGGGCATTGACTTTGATGAAGGAGCTTCAAAGTCACTTTGCAAATTGAAATGATCCAAGGAGAGGAATCACTGGGGCTATTTTTTTTTTTTTTTTAATCAATTTACCACAAAGTCTATGTATATACACACACACACATACCATAAAACTAAAACTCTGAAAGAGTTTTATAATAGCTGGTGTTTTAAAAAAGTGGGGATCTAAGTCATTTGCAGAACACTTATTTCATGTGCTAAGCAAGGTGATACTCAAAATCCTTCAAGCTAAGCTTCAACAGTATGTGAACTGAGAACTTCCAGATATACAAGCTGGATTTAGTAAAGGCAGAGGAACCAGAGACAATTACCATCATCCACTGGATCATAGAAAAAGCAAGAGAACTCCAGAAAAACATCTACTTCAGCTTTGTTGACTACACCAAAGCCTTTGACAGTGTGGATCACAACAAACTGTGGAAAATTCTTTGAGGGTTTGGAATACCAGACCATCTTACCTGCTTCCTGTGAAACATGTACGCAGATCAAGAAGCAACAGTTAAAACCAGAAATGGAACAAGGGACTGATTCTAAATTGAGAAAGAAGTACATCAAGGCTATATATTGTCACCTTGCTTATTTAACTTACATGCAGAGTACAGAGATATGCATATATTATATAACTTATTAAGAGTACATACATTTATTATTAAGAGTACATACATTTAACTTATATGCTGAGTACAGAGATATGCAACTGACACCACCCTAATGGTGGAAAGTGAAGAGGAATTAAAGAGCTCCTTGATAAAGGTGAAAGAGAAGAGTGAAAAAGCTGGCTTAAAACTTAACATTCAAAAAATGAAGATAATGTCATTTGGTCACATCACTTCATGGCAAATAGATGGAAATATAATGGAAACAGTGATAGACTTTATTTTCTTGGGCTCCAAAATCACTGTGGACTGTGACTGCAGCCATGAAATTCAAAGACGCTTGCTGCTTGGATGAAAAGCGGTGACAAACCTAGACAGTGTATTAAAATGCAGAGACATTACTTTGCAGAGAAAGGCCCATATAGTCAAAGCTATGGTTTTTCCTTGTATGGTGTGAAAGCTGAACAATAAAAAAAGGCTAAGCCTCAAAGAATTGATGGCTTCGAACTGTGGTGCTGCAGAAGACCCTTGAGAGTCCCTTGGACTGCAAGGAGATCAAACCAGTTCATTCTGGAGATTAGCCCTGAATATTCATTGGAAAGACTGATGCTGAATCTGAAACTCCAATGCTTTGGCCACCTGATATGAAGAGCCAACTCACTGAAAAGACCCTGATGCTGCAAAAGATTGAAGACCAGAGGAGAAGGGGACAACAGAGAATGAGACGGTTGGATGACATCACTAACTCAATGGACATGAAATTGAGTAAGCTCTGGGAAATAGTGAAGGACAGGGGCATGCTGCAGTCCATGGGGCCACAGAGAGTTGTAAACAACTGAACAACTGAACAATGCAAAATAAAATATCAGTTTTGGACAGGAGGTTCATGAAAGATCAACCTCATCATCTAAGCGCCATAGTTGAGTAAGGATTCCAACCCAAAGAGGGAGAAAAAAACTTTGCCTAACTTTGAGGTCAGTGAACTGTGTGCAGATCAACTTTCTCTTTTCTTCTGTTTCTTCTCTATCTCTTTTGGGAATCTGTCTTTAGCTTTTTAATTCTCTCCTCCTTCAACAATAACAGTGATTAGAGAGGAATGCCTGAGATTGTAACTGGTCAAGTGACCAACTGGAGCAGCTAAGCATGGTATAGTCTTGCACCCATGTAGTGTTTGTTAGATGAAAATACTCAGCTTTGAAACTGGGAATTGACCTACATGGTCTCTGTCCTGGCTGCCTTTTTGTGATGGAGACATCTGATTATTGTTCTACTATCTGCAACTGATCCCAGCTCACTAAATCCCCATCTTCCTGGTCAATGGCTGCATCACACAACTGGTTAGCTTAATCAGAATAAACTTTTTCATGATCCTGCACTCAACCAAAAATATTTTACAGAAGATTATATGGACTTCTTTTCAGTATACTTCTGAAAAGAATTTGATTATAATAAAATATGACTATGTGTACCACGTGCTTCCTAGGTGGCGCTAGCGGTAAAGAACATACCTGCCAGTACTGGAGACATAAGAGACACAGGTTCAGTCCCTAGGTTGGGATGAATCTCTGGAGGAGAAAATGGGTAATCCCCTGTAGTTTTCTTGCCTAGAGAATCCCAAGGACAGAGAAGCCTGGTGGGCTACACTCCATCCGGTCACAAAGAGTCAGATACGACTGAACCGAGCTGGCACGCATGCATGCATGCCATAGGTGGATTGTTTGTTTTGGGAGGTATCTATACTGTTGTTTGAATAAAAGCATCAGGATCTTCTTCTTGGATCAAATAACATGTTAATGAATACAATAACATTTAATTGACATTGAATGCTAAAGATTTCTTATAAGCTTCAAACTTGCCAATATTAACAACTTAAAGAGTGGATCAAAATAGCTCATTTGTTGTTCCTTTATATTAAAATAGCTTATTATTTTATACTAACTAAATTTTATGAATTGATAAATAAGTTAGAAATGACTGAGAAACTGTTTTTAAGTATTAAATGAAACAAATACTCTTTCAGGGTTAAATTTTTATACTGAATTGTATTTTCCAGCAAGGGTGAGACTATGCAGCAATCTTTGGATATTAAAATAACTTGAACTGAATAAAAATTATTTCCCTTTGATGGGGTGCCATTGCCTTCTCCTATAGATTATCAGAAGATCAGCTAAATGAGAAACTTAAATATGGTTCTTCACCAGGACATGGGCATTTGGAAGAAAGTTATTATCCCTAGAATGCTGGCAAAAGAGAAAATGAAAACAAATGTTGCATCTCAGCTCATAAGACATAATTATTTTTCTTATTCTCTATTTTGACTACCCCAGACAATTTAATTCTCCCCAAATCCGACTCTAACCCTACTCCTATTATGGTTAGCAGAATGACATTAACTTTTAATTTGCTGAGAATATTGAGGCTACCCAAGTTTAGCTTTCTTAATTCCCCCATCCATGGAGATGAAAATCTCGGTTTGTTTTCATGTGCTTCTATTTACTGTGTCTGACTAAAAAATAGTCTTCCTCTTTGCCAAAACTAACTCTTTAATTTCTGGTTTTAATCACAATCCCCCATCTTCTTGAGTCTCTGGTACTTTTGTTCAAACAATCATATTTTTCTTAGAGTTTACTAAAGAAATATAAACAATGATATTTTCCTAAAAAGAGTTTGAAAACTCTTTTGCTTCTAATTCCTCCTTGTATGTGGTTTGTTCTCCCTGTTACTTATAAACATGCTCAGGTTTTCTTTATATTTTAAAAAGGAAACCTATGCAGTCTTTTAAATTCCATGTTGTTTTGATCCTTTTCACTTCCTTTATGAAGTTCTGGAGTATTTTGTGCTCACCAGCTCAACTTTTCTTTATCTCCCATTCTCTTCTTAATCCAATAAACCAACCTTCAGTTTCCATGGCTGCTCCCTCAACCCTTTAGGAAAACTACTTCTTTAAAATGCTCGGTCACCATAAAGTGGTTGAATCCAGTGACTTATCTTTAGGCTTTTATAACCCTCATCTCATTTACCATATTCTCTTTCTGAAGCTCTAGTCTCCTGTCGCTTCTGGGCTCAACAACTATCCACTGCTCCCAAATGCTTCTTCAGATGGTTCTCTTTATTGGCTCTAGTTCCCTTATTTTCATCTCCTTGGTCAATCAGTTCAGTTCAGTCCAGTCACTCAGTCGTGTCTGACTCTTTGCGACCCCATGAATCACAGCACGCCAGGCCTCCCTGTCCATCACCAACTCCTGGAGTTTACTTAAACTCATGTCCATTGAGTTGATGATGCCATCCAACCATCTCATTCTCTGTCGTCCCCTTTTCTTCCCACCTTCAATCTTTCCCAGCATCAGGGTCTTTTCCAATGAGTCAGTCCTTTGCATCAGGTGGCCAAAGTTTTGGAGTTTCAGCTTCAACATCTGTCCTTTCAATAAACACTCAGGACTGATCTCCTTTAGGATGGACTGGTTGGCTCTCCTTGCAGTCCAAGGGACTCTCAAGAGTCTTCTCCCAACACCACAGTTCAAAAGCATGAATTCTTCGGCACTCAGCTTTCTTCACAGTCCAACTCTCATATCTATACATGACTTCTGGAAAAACCATAGCTTTGACTAGACAGACCTTTTTTGGCAAAGTAATGTCTCTGCTTTTTAATATGCTGTCTAGGTTGGTTGTAACTTTCCTTCCAAGGAGCAAGCATCTTTTAATTTCATGGCAGCAGTCACCATCCACAGTGATTTTGGAGCCCCCCTCCAAAATAAAGTATGTCACTGTTTTCATTGTTTCCCCCTCTATTTCCCATGAAGTGATGGGACCAGATGCCATGATCTTAGTTTTCTGAATGTTGAGATTTAAGCCAACTTTTTCACTCTCCTCTTTCACTTTCTTCAAGAGGCTTTTTTGTTCCTCTTCACTTTCTGACATAAGGGTGGTGTCATGTGCATATCTGAGATTATTGATATTTCTCCCGGCAATCTTGATTCCAGCTTATGCTTCTTCCAGCCCAGCGTTTCTCATGATGTACTCTGCATAAAGTTAAATAAGCAGGGTGGCAGTATACAGCTTTGACACATACTCCTTTTCCTATTTGGAACCAGTCTGTTGTTCCATGTCCAGTTCTAACTGTTGCTTCCTGACCTGCATACAGATTTCTCAATAGCCTATCGTAATTCCTCTGCTTTTCATATTACTATAAACTTTTTTGAAAATTAGGTTTAATCCTTGCATATGTATTTTATCACCTCAAATAAATTGTGAAGGCCTTTAACAATAGAGATGATATCTCATATGTTTTTGTTTTCTTGTTCTGACAGAATAAGCAAAGTTCTCTAGATTAAGAACGTGGTCTTTGATTAGGAGCATTTGCATTTTTTCATTGATTGCTAATGAAAGGAATGGCTTAGCTTTAACATAAAACCAAAACAGAAATGGTAGATCTTCAACTACATTTATGTTTTCAAATTAAGAGCAGGAAGGAGAGTGTAAGATGAACTGAGAAAATATTGTTAACATATATACACTATTGTGTAAAACAGATAGCTTGTAGGAAACTGCTGTATAACACAGGGAGCCCAGCCTGGAGCTCTGTGATGACCTAGAAGGGTGGAAGAAAGTGGGGAGGAAGGCTTACGAGGGAGGGACACACACACACACAGACATAGACACACACACACACACACACAGACACACACACACACACAGACACACGCACAGACAGACACAGACACACAGACACAGACACACAGACAAAGACAGATAGACACACACAGACACAGACACACAGACACAGATAGACACATACAGACACAGACAGACAGACAGTTATGGCTGATTCACGTTGTTGTATGACAGAAAACATCATGACATTGTAAAGCAATTATCCTCCAATTAGAAAATGAATTTTGTAAAGAGTTTTCTGGAGTCAAACAGCCTTACTTCAAATCCCACTTCCAATATATTAACTCTTGAAATGTCAAATTTCTTCACTATTTTAAGGTTCTCTTTCTTTTCTGTAAAATAGAGATAATTTGTGGCATATACTATTGGTGTTAATGAGATTATCCTTGAAAAGCTCTTAGCACAGTGCCTGACATATAGAGGATAGTCAATAAATGCTGTTCAGAAAGTCAATTTTCTGATCAATTTTGAAGTATTCATTTGGGGATTTTGGGAAAGCCCATTTAATGGTAGTTTATTTTAAAATTATATATCACCTTGAGATTTTTCTATAGATTGGGTTTGAAAACTTTACAATATGAAGTGGTCATTATTTTTCTTATAATAGAGGACATAATTTACTTTGAATCATATGATGACATAAAAGGTTGGGAAGATTTTTTTTTTTCCTCTGAAGGAAAAAAATAATACTGGCAAATTTTCCAGCTTTTACCTTTCCAAGACCTTTTAGATACTACAGACCTGATCTACCTACCAAACATGTTACTGGACCAATGACTTTGGTTGATTCATTTAAATCCCTTTTGAGCTATACAAATTTTGGTAAATAAATACTAAGAGAAAAAGAAAGTTCAATCAGGTTGCTAAATTTTCAAAAAGAGTCAATTTGTACCTCACTTTGCCTGTCATCTTAGGTATGAATCTGTTGCAGATACCCAGAATCAGCACTTTTTTTAATGTTTGATAATAAAAGCAATATTTAATTCTAGAGCTGCAAAAATCTTATGACATTTGATGTTGGAGGGAGATATCCTGATCAATATATATTTTACCCCTTTATCTGGATTTGCTAAATCTAGTCTTGTATCCTTGTAGGTCAAGGGGTAAGCTATTGATCTAAGTATTATCCTAATGACATTTTAGTATTTGTGTATTTAATAGATCACAATATAGTCTGATATAATATTTCAGTAGGGAGGATGATATAGAAAATTTTAAAGCAGTTTTTATATCCCTTTAAAAGTCATAGCTCAAAGACATTTTTTAAGCTTGGGTGGGAGACGTTCTTGTCATCATCTAAATTTTAATTTTAGAAAGTATCATATGCAGTATTTTGTTTCATCTCTTTCATGATCCTAATGTCTGATTCTTTTTTCCTTTAAACCAAAAAATAAATGGTTTTTCTTAAGTTCTCCAGAAAAAAAAAAAAAATACCATCTGTCTTTAATGTCTCCCTCTGTTCAGTGTTCATTCTAAAATTTTATTTTGCTTATGAGCAAGTGCCACTTTTCTATAAAGTGGGAGGGACATAATTTCTTATTTGAAAATATTTTATTCCTTCTGTGTATGATAGATACTCACTAAAGTGTATTTGCTGATTGTACAAAAATGAAATTTACATGACAAAAGGAGAATAGAAATCTTAATTTTCTCATGAAAGAATACATTTTTAACTAAGTTAGTATTCTTTAACTGAAAGTTACATGGTTTATACCAGTTTAGTGTTATATATTTTGTGACTGACAACAACAAAAGATCAAGAGAATGAAAAGATAAGCTGCAAACTGAGAGAAAATGCTTGCAAAAGACACACCTGATAAAGAACTTTTGACCAAAATATATAAAGAACTCTTAAAAATCTACAGGAAGAAAACCCCCTCATTAAAAAGTGGGCCAAAGACCTTAACACATCAGCAAAGGAGATACAGAGATAGCAAATAAGCATATGAGAAGATGCTTCACCTCATGTATCATGAGAGAAAGGCCGATTAAAATGACACTGAGCTACCACTGCACACTTACTAGAATGGCCAAACTCTGAAACACTGAGAACACCAAATGCAGAGAAGAGTGCAGAGAGGTAAGAACCCTCAATATCTACTGGCGGAAATGCAAAATAGTATAGCCGCTCTGGAAGACAGCGTTTCTTCCAAAACTAAACATAACTTTTACCAAAGGTCCAGCAATTTTACTCCTTGGTATTCATCCAAAGAAATTGAAAACTTATGTCCACACAAAAACCTGCATGCAGATGTATACAACAGCTCATAACTACCCAAGCTAGGAAACTACCAAGATGCCTTGAATTCAGTCGGTGAATGGGTTAGTAATAACTGGTACAGCTAGACAGTTAAAAATTATTCGACACTAAAAAGAGCTATCAAGCCATCCAAAAACATGGAAGAACTTCAAATGCATCTTACTGAGAGAAAAAAACCAATCTGAAAAGGCTATTTTACTGTGTATTGTATGATTCCAACTGGATGACATTCTGAAAAAGGCCAAACTATGGAGGCAGTAGAAAGATCAGGAATTGGAGAGGGGATGGATGCATAAAAAGGCAGAGCACAAAGGATTTTGAAGGCAGTGAAAATACTCTGTATGATACTGTAACAATGGATAAATGCACATCATTCCAAATAGGATGGAGAATACTGAGTAAACCATAATGTAAACTGTGGACTTTTGGTAATTATGGTGCATCATGTATGTTTATCAGTGGTAACAAACATACCAGCATGGGGCTGAGGATGGTTGCTAAGGAGAGAAGCTGTGCATCTATGGGGGTAGAAACTATAGGAACATTTTTGTATCTTCCCCTCAGTTTTGCTGTGAACCTTAAACTTCTCTAAAGAAAAAAGTCATTTAAAAAAAGCATGTTTTTCAAAGGGAAGGTAGATTAAATAAACAAATAAATAAAACCCATCTGGTCTTATTCTAAAAGATCTGTGGTTAAATCTGTTTTTGATGTTTACATTTAGTCCATGATATTTTATTAAGGGGCTTACACTTCCTGTTTGTCAGGCTATTGTTACTGGTGGTGATACCTTCAAGGAGATGCAGCTATTTTTGTTCCTAGTTTGTTTGCCTTGTGAAGAATAATTGTACTGGTTATGCATGATTAAATTAGTGAAAGTTGTAAATCCTGTATGGTGAAGTTCAAGGCTCTCAAGCCATGAGATCCTCTAAGTGGTCCATCTCAAGCCTCTTAGCATGATTTTAGGTTAAAGAATGGACTCCTCTAAGGTGTCTGTAGGGGACAGTACTTGAAGTAGTTTAAATGAATAGCTGTTTTCATCATTAGAATTAATAGCATTTTAGGACTCTGCCTGGAGTAAAATTACTTTCTAAGCTATAGATAAATGAAACTTACCCAGAAACTCTTAAGAAAGAGTAGAATATTGGCTGATGAAAATTGTGTGGGTTTAGGGATCTAAAGCCATAATTAATTTACAGTTGATTTTAATTGATGACACCCTGATATATCAGAGGTTCTTTAATTAAGAAATAAAAACATAGGCAGATTGGAATATTGGTAATTGGAACTAGAGGAGGTGTAACTAATGAAGTGTAGCTTTATTAAATGTTTTGTTCATTTTATAGAAAACATTATGTAGAACTGATTAACAATTATCTTTCACTTAAACACTGATATTGGATGATTTAGATTATTTATTTGAAAATATGTGCTGTGTTAGAAATAATGGTTGTGGATGTGCTGTGTTAGAAATAATGGTTGTGGCTGTGAATCTCCAAATTGCTTTTAATGTTGTGCATGGACTGCTAAACCCCCATGCTTTATTATAAGCTATCAGAGTTCATCTTTTAGTGACTTTTGGTCCAAACCTACATTTAATAAATGGCTCTGCATTGTAAAATTTCCAGTGTAGCTTGTCAGATCTCTTGCATCTGCTCAGCATCTCGCTAAGAGTTTCGTCTCTGTTTTATTATGTCTCTAATGTCATTGCCTAGAATGATAAGTGTCTGAAAAATGACATAGATTGTAATTTGCAGTATTACCTTTGCTGTTGCATATTACTCTCCCTTATAATTACAGCTTACACAAAAACCTGCTTGATACTTCCTTGTAATCAGAGTAATAATACCTTGTATTTATGCAATCGTTTCTTTTGTGAGCTCCAAGCACTATTATAGGCACTCTTGTTAACTGTCATGACATTCCTATGAGCAAAGCAGATGGTTGCAGAAAGGGAGGCCGAAGTGTAACAAGGTTAAATGACTTGCCTAGGGTAAAGGCATAATCAGTGACATTGATGGGAAGGAATCCAGGTCTCCCAATTCCAGACCAGTTTTCTGTCTTCTGCATCACTTTGCCTCCAAATTTTTTACTCATGACATCTGTTTCCATCATTGTCATGCTGTTAATTACTTAATATCATTTTACTGCAAGATTAGCTAAAGGGAACAGATACGGCTCTGCGTGTTTAAAAATATGTTTAATGCAGCATGACAGAAAGAGTGACACTTCATGGGGAGGCTAGGGAGAATGATTTTTATGGGATTTTGGTTGTTTCATGAGTATCACTAGTTTCAGGGCTCCTGGAGGTACAGGTTTACCTAAATGGTGCTTTCCGAGTGATGCACATGCCTGGAAGTTATTGGTTTAGTTTTCCTATGTGCATCAGTTGAAGCAAAACATGACTAATTAGTTGATTACTGGATTATGCTATTTATTCAGTGAAGTGCCCGCTGAATTAGCAGATAAGTCTTTTTATGCTCAATTATCCACATGTGTAGTCAGTGTTTTGAAGCTTGGGAAATGTATATTTAAAACTTATTTTATTAAAATGTAGATGAAATTGCAACCCATTAGCCATGCCTTTTTAAATATGTGTGTGTGTATATATATATATATCCTTTGAATGAAGGATACAGTTGGAAAGTAAAATGGGGCCTGGGGTGGATATTTATTAGTTTGTTTTTTCAGAGGTCTTTAGTGGCAGGACAAAAAACTTGAAGGCTATATCCATCAAAGTTTTCCCATGGTGTTTGGGTCTAATATATATGAATCATTGACTAAATTGTAGAAAGAACTGATTTAATTGTTCTGACCATAGATTTATTGACAATGAAGTATAATTTGGTGACCAGCAGATCTTATTATTTTTACCCTCTTGCCCTTGTTTAGAAAGCCTCATTCATTATGCGATGCTTGATTATAACCCAGTAATCAGATTTATATTAATCACTTTTATTCCACATTTTCACTTTTTTTCCTTCATTCACTATTTTTCATATTTTCTCATATACGTGTATCTTCCACATTCTTTGTTCCGTTCACAAGGTCACCATATCTCTGGTGTTAGCTTTCTGAAAATATGTTAAAATGCATTCTAAAAATACAGACACAATTGTATCTTTCTCTTCTTTTAGGAAGTAGGCTCTTTTTTTTTTTTTATAGAGATGTCACGTGTTTGTTGTTTATTTTCTGTCTTGTCCGACTCTGTGACCCCATGGACTGTAGCCCATCAGGCTCCTCTGTGCCACATATGTTATCATGTGTTACCATGTTGCCATGTTACATGTTAGCATGTATAACTGGTGTATATTCTTTAGAAATGAGCTACTTCTCCAGACACGGGCCTTTATCATTTAAACTGTAATGTCTGTAATACCTTGAGTGTCTGTAATTTGAAGGAAGCTTCTAGTTTCTCTGGTTTAAAATAACAGCAGTGGTATAGTTTTCATAATTCCATGATTACTGGTTGTAAAGTAATAGCTGATTATAGATTATTACAAGACTTACAAAATTCAGAGAAAGACCCAATTAAAAACAAATTTTGAAGTATTTAATATTGAGTATACACTGTGTACTGGTTTCTGGGAAGGCCATAAATGTAGCTTTTATTTTCTAGGCAGAAAGTAGGATTTTACTCAGGATGTTCTTTGGGGATTATTGTATTAATAGATATTCTGTCTCACTGGTCGGTTTCCAGAGTGCTCCAGGAGTAAGGGACTGCATGCTTTGTGACCGTTCAGCCTCAAGTCCCAGCACAGAGGTCTACTCCACGGCCCATGAGAGCAGTGCATGCCCTGCTTCATGCTCTGAGCTTACTCAACTAATACTCTTCCTGGGCCGTGTGCCATATGGTCTGGGAGTCACAGTAGAAACAGCTGGTGACTTCTCTGTTTATTAGTAGCAGTCGTGTCTGAGTAAGGTAGATTCTTCAGTATTCTCTTCATCCATGATTTCAAAACAAGGCATTGCTTATACATAAACTGATGAAGGTAAAGATTTTTAGATTATCTATTAAAATATTAGCATCATTCTTCCTTCTCATGTGCCTTGGACTATCTACTCTGGCATTTTTCTTTTTTCCTCTTGCTTTTTAAAATATTACACTACTTTGAATTCACAAGATTACAAATATTGTGCCTGTCTTATTTAATTCTAGTAATTTTTCTAAAAATTTATCTTATTGTTCTAATTTTACTGATGAAGACGCAGAGGTTTAGATATCTTAGAAATGTGCCAAGTTGTGACAGCTAATATGATATCATTCTGTCGTTTTCAAGATTGCACCCAAGTACTGCATTTTGGACTCTTGACTACAAAGGCTACTCTATTCCTTCTTCTTGCCCACAGTAGTAGATGTAATGGTCATCTTAAATAAATTCACCCATTCCAGTCCATTTTTAGTTCACTGATTCCTAAAATGTAGATGTTCACTCATGACATCTTCTGTTTGGCTACTTCCAGGTTACCTTGATTCATAGACCTAGCATTCCAGGTTCATATGCAATATTGTTCTTTACGGCATCAGACTTTACTTCAGTCACCAGTCACATCCACAACTGGGCGTTGTTTTTGCTTTGGCTCCATCTCTTCTTTCTGTAGCTATTTCTCCACTCTTCTCCAGTAGCATATTGGGAACCTACCCACCTGGGAGTTCATCTTTCAGTGTTATATCTTTTTGCCTTTTCATACTGTTCATGGGGTTCTCAAGGGAAGAATACTGAAGTGGCTTACCATTCCATTCTCCAGTTTTGTCAGACCACATTTTGTCAGAACTCTCCACCATGACCCGTCTGTCCTGGGTGGCCCTACACAGTATGGCTCATAGTTTCATTGAGTTAGACAAGGCTGAGATCCATGTGATCAGTTTGGTTAGTTTTCTGTGATCGTGGTTTTCATTGTGTCTGCCCTCTGATGGATAAGAGGCTCGTGGAAGCCCTCTGATGGAAGGGACTGGCTGTGGGAGAATCTGGGTCTTATTCTGATGGGCAGGACCATGCTCAGCAAATCTTTAATCCAGTTTTCTGTTGATGGGCAGGGCTGTGTTCCCTCCCTGTTGTTTGGCCTGAGGCCAATCTATGGTAGTGGTAATGGCAACCTTCTTGAAGCTCCAATCCTTTGATTACCTGATGTGAAGAACTGACTCCTTTGAGAAGACCCTGATGCTAGGAAAGATTGAAGGCAGGGGGAGGAGGGGATGACAGAGGATAAGATGGTTGGATGTCATCACCGACTCGATGGACATGAGCTTGAGCAATCTCTGGGAGTTGGTTGGGCAGGGAAGCCTGGCGTGCTACAGTCCATGGGGTTGCAAAGAGTCAGACACAACTGAGTGACTGAACTTAACTGAATGTGATATCAAGTCAGGATTTGAACTGAGAATTTTCTGATTTCACATCCCAAACCCCTAACCAGTGACATAAACTGCTTACTGTTTGCTTTAGTGTGAGTTTTAAAAATACATTTATTATGTTTAAAGTTTCATTTGAGTAGCTACATGAGACCTTATCAGAGAGGTAAATAAGCTGCAGTGATGATTTTTAAAACTGTCACATTGGGTATATATATAGTTTGATAGATCAAAGAAAGAATGAAAAGTACAGGAACCAATGAAAAACAAAACAAAAGAAGGCAGGAGTGTAGTATCTGAGAAATTTCGGTTCCGTCCATTCTCTCAGTTGTGTCTGACTCTTTGCGACCCCATGGAGTATAGCACTCCGGGCTTCCCTGTCCATCACCAAAGGTAAACACTTATGAGTAAAGCTAGTAGTTAGTATGTATTATGCTATTACCAGATGATAGGTATTATAATAATATTATATTCAATCATGACTAGTCAAAGGGTTTAGGTAATATCCTCCAGACAAGAAGTGAATATACTCACTGATTGAATAATTTGTACAAAGTCATATAAACTAAAGCTTTCTGGAGCCCCTGATAACTTTCTGATTTGTAAAGGGAGCCACTGCCATAAATGATCCCAGAATCAGGGTAAAGAGAGATGTGACTTGCTCATGTTACTCTTCACTGAATTTTTTTTTTTTTTAATAATTTGCTGTTTTTCCCCCTTTGATTGCTTCCATATGCTGACTCTTTCCCACCTTTTTGTTGTTGTAGTTGTTAATAAATAGATATATTTGTATCACCATTGCCCTCCCCATCCATTCAGCAAGCCTTAGGATCTTTGGTACTTGACACCCTAGTTTGTTGGGTCTCTTTTCTGGAGAGATTAGTGAAAGTGAAGTCACTCAATCGTGTCCGACTGTTTGCGACCCCATGGACTGTAGCCCACCAGGCTTCTCTGTCCATGGGATTCTCTAGGCAAAGTGTGTATTTGCATGTTCTTTTTTTACTTAATGATTGTTTTCTTTTTCAACTTAATGGTAGTGGTTGCTTGTGTGACATTCTGCCATTCGCTGGGGTACCCAGTATTAACCAGCTTCATAAAAGACTGTGTAAGCTTTTAGGTGCCATCACCCAAGACATTACTACCAAAAAGTTAAGTGGGACCCTGATTCTTGAAATATGCCATTGCCGCTTCCTGAGTATGCCTTCCTGATGAGTCTCTGTCAGTCTGGCTGCACAGCTGCTGTGGGACCAGCAGATTCCTCCTTAGCCAGAGGTACATGTTCCTCCTCAATGGCTGTTACCAACTGTGACAGTCTCCTTGGCTTGATCTATTCTTTGCCCTTATTTTATCTTCTTTTTATTTATTTTCATGATATTGAGACTATATAGGCAATTTCGTAATTTTAAAATCCTGGGTCCCCAAATATATAAATTCTAGTCCTCTTTTGTAATTACAAAGTAGAGCAATTTCAATTATAAGAAGTTTCTCTTTGGGGAATCTACCCTTTTGCAAAGATATCTTGGTTAAAAAATTCAACGTCATAGTCAAAGTTAGAAAGAGTGGGAAAATTCTCGTAATATAGATACATGAGAGAAACTCACTGTGTGAGTCCCAGGCCTGCCCTCAGATTTTACATGTTATTATCATTGCTATGTGCCAGGAGAAGATGAAAATGATACCTGATAGCTTTTAGAGTCTTGTCCATTTTCTGTCTGGATCTAGATTTGAAATATTAAATAAATCATTGTACCCTCCTGTGATCTGAATGTCACTTTTTGACGAAATGACAACACACCAAATAGCTTTCCCTGCACTGAGAGTGAAATCCCTAGTCTTTCACCCAGTCTTCCGCGGGCTAGGAGGGCCAGGCCCCTCCAGCCACCTTCGGGATCACTTTTCTCTCGCTCACTACATTCCAGCTGCACCGTCTTTGTCAGTGCTCTTCCTGCCAGCCAAGGCCTCGTTGTCCCAAGGGCTGTTGCACATGCCACTTCCTCTCCCTGGAATTCTCCTCCAGTACACTCTTGCTTTTCCACGCCCTCCATCATCTTTTAGCTCTCAGTTTGAATACCCTTGCTTCAGAGAGGCCTTTTTTGCCTAATTCCCCCAGCTCCTCGGTCTTGTTAATCAATCTCATAGCTCCTTACATGTTTCCTTTGTAGCACTTACACAATTTTATGATTTTATTTTTATCTTATGCCTCTCTTGTTCAGTAGATTAGTGCTTCTCAACCATGACTGTGCAGTGAAGTGACCTGGCATCCTAGACACATTGAAGCAGAGGCTGGAGCTTGATCATCAGTATTTTTCAAACATTATTCACATGATTCTGATGTGCAACCAGGGTTGAGAACCACTGGGCCTGATCAGAAGCAACAGAAAGGCAGAGATGATATATACTGACCAGTGGGTATACCCACTGCCTAGCATAGTGCCTTGCATACGGAGAGCTCATACATGGTGCATAAGGTATGGATAAGGCCCAGCCAAATTAGTTATAACCGCCACTGTCAAGTATGTAGCCAGGCCCCTCTGTGGATGGGATTCTCAGGGCAAGAATACTGGAGTGAGTAGCTCTTCCCTTTCCAGGGGATCTTTTCAACCCAGGGTTCAAACCCAAGTCTCCTAAATTGCAAGTGGATTCTTTACCATTTGAGCCACCATGGAAATCCACATATAACTACCACTGTCCTCTAAACCAAAAATGTTAGAAAATTGTCTTTTTAAAAATATCTTATGTAAGAGTAATGCCAGAGTCTTTCTCCATTAACCCAAATAAAATGAAAGAATGGATGATATATTGTTTCCAAATGGGCATGGCATTGTCCTTCAGAAGAACTGTTGAACTCTGGAATAGATCCCTAGAAGGCAAGTGGTGAAATTTAAGATAATATGTTGCAGAAGTCTTTTATTCAGTATGTCTATGCTTAAATAAACCAACAAAGTAACAGAGTAATCAAGAGATTATGCTGTAAAAATAAATATCATGTTCTGTTTTTATATTTAAAAATGAACCTTTGTGATATGTATATCATTTCAGAAATGAAAATAATTTATTTTAATAAGATCTCATCATTCTTTTGGAAAAGGAAATGGCAACCCACTCCAGTACGCTTGCCTGGAAAATCCCTTGGACAGAGGAGCCTGGTGGGCTACAGTCCATGGTGTCGCGAAGAGTCAGACACTTCACTTTCACTTTTCACTTTCATGCATCGGAGAAGGAAATGGCAACCCACTCCAGTGTTCTTGCCTGGAGAATCCCAGGGACGGGGGAGCCTGGTGGGCTACCGTCTATGGGGTCGCAGAGTCAGACACGACTGAAGCGACTTAGCAGCAGCAGCAGCATTATTTTTGTCATTCAAAAAGCCACTGAAATCTGAGGCAAAAAATCTAGCATTCCAGTAGTGTGTACTCCTTACATATAAATACATGGTGTAATGAAGTACTTACATTATGCTTAGGAAATGAAGAGGTATTATAATGCCAGTATTCTCTGTATCTACAGTTTAAGTGAGTTTTACAAATAGGATATAGTTTATTGTAAATCATTGATAAAGTATTTCTTCAGGGAAACTCCAACACTTATCAGAAATTTATAATAAAAGTTGTTTCCTATTTATTTTCATGCCGTTCTTCCTCAATCAGCGTGTTTTTCTTTGGCCATTGACTGTCCCCAAATATACATAAATTTACCATTATCCCTGTGGTTTTCCAGTATTATTTCTTGATAATAGCATACCTGCTATTTTACCCTAGAAATAAACCTGTAAGTTGAAGTATTATAATTTTTTTTCTCCTGAAATAGGAAAGACTAGTATTGCTTTTACATTCATCCTTTTAGAAAAGTGTTTCTAAGAGAGCATACAAGCCTCTGTGGGGAGCTTACCAGGCACTTTGGGTATTGTTCGTTTGTATCATAATATCCTCAGAAGGTAATGTAGGGAGATTTATGCTTTCAGAGAAGAGTTCAGAAGTGTACAGTGACTTCTGCAGCTTAATCAACAGTCCAGTTGTAGGACAAAGAACTCCAGCTCTGCTCTCAAACAAATTTCATCTTCATCTAAAATATAGCCTCCCATTTCCTCAAGTGCGATACTGTCCTAGCGGCGCGGCTGTGATCCAGAAATTAAGTGATAAGTGAAAGTCTCTCAGTCATGTCTGACTCTCTGCGACCCCATGTATACAATCCATAGAATTCTCCAGGCCAGAATACTGGAGTGGGTAGCCTTTCCCTTCTCCAGGGCATCTTCCCAACCCAGGGATTGAACCTAGGTTTCCCACATTGCAGGTGGATTCTTTACCAGCTGAGCCACAGGAGTTAAGAGGTCAAATCAAAGAAGGGACATATGTACACACTGCTATATGTAAAATAGATAACCAACAAGGACCTGGTGTATACCACATTGCAATATTCTGCAATGACCTAAATGGGAAAAGAATGTGAAAAAGAATAGATATTTATATTCATATAACAGAGTCACTTTGCTATACACCTGAAACTAATACAACATTGTTAATCAACTTTACTCCCATATAAGATTTTTCCAAAAAAAGAGAGATAAGTAGTGGTAGTTTTCTGGGATGTACTGTCATCTCCAGCTTGTAGAGTCATAGTTAAATAACTACAGATGTGTAGTTGGTTTAATTTTTTCTTTTTAATTATGTAACTTAAGAGTTTTTTACCCCCCAGTCATTTGTTTTATCTACAAGTTTTGTGTCTAGAATTGGTTCCATTATTCATATACATGAAATCACACCAATAAAATTATGTTGGGGCAATTCTGTGATATGTAGGGAAAGTAACTGGTATATTTGATAGAAATTGCCACTTATGAGCTTGTAAAATCCCATGGCTATAGACGTAAATGGTTAGGACATTTCCATAGGTGGGTCTGTTGACACTGTGGTTTTAAGCACCGTGAAGAAAGGATTGGCTACCCACTCCAGTATTGTTGCCTGGAAAATTCCAAGGACAGAGGAGCCTGGTGGGCTATAATCCATGGGGTTGCAAATTGTTGGACACAATTGAGCATTTGCTATTCCAGTAACAAAAATACATACCCTGGGAGTACCTGCTGCATTCAAAGTGTAGGTCTCAAGTTTTCAGGACCACTAGTATTAATAAGAGAGGGACCCTGGCCTCAAGTTGCTTATAGGAATGAAGAGAAAAAGCAACTATAGTGCAAGAAGAGGGGAAGAGCTGTGACAGATGTGTTGCAAAGTCATCTTCTCAAAGTTAGTTGATTGAGTAGGAGATATTCAGTGTCACGTTCCATTCAATTAACATCAGTTCAGTTCAGTTCAGTCGCTCAGTCATGTCCGACTCTTTGCGACCCCATGAATCGCAGCACGCCAGGCCTCCCTGTTCATCACCATCACTCGGAGATCACTCAGACTCACATCCATCGAGTCAGTGATGCCATCCAGCCATCTCATCCTCGGTCGTCCCCTTCTCCTCCTGCCCCCAATC
>SJYT01017021.1:95324-107215 GCA_006410635.1 Cephalophus harveyi
GAACTAAAGAGCCTTTTTGATCAAAGTGAAGAAGAGGGTAAAAAATATGGCTAAAAACTCAGCATTCAAAAAACAAAGATCATGGCATCCAGTCCCATCACTTCATAGCAAGTAGATAGGGAAACAATGAAAACAGTGGCAGAGTTTATTTTTTGGGCTCCAGAATCACTGCAGATGTTGACTGCAGTCATGAAATTAAGACACTTGCTCCTTGGAAGAAAAGCTATGACCAATAGACAGCATATTAAAAAGCAGAGACATTACTGAAAAAGGTCTATCTAGTTAAAGCTATGGTTTTTCTAGGAGTCATGTATGGAAGTGAGAGTTGAACTGTAAAGAAAGCTAAGTGCCAAAGAATTGATGCTTTTGAACTGTGGTTTTGGAGAATACTCTTGAGAGTCCCTTGGAGTGCAAGGAGATACAACCAGTCAATCCTAAAGGAAATCGTCCTCAATATTCATTTAAAGGGTTGATGCTGAAGTTGAAGCTCTAATACTTTGGCTACCTGATGCAAAGAACTGACTCATTGGAAAAGCCGTGATGCTGGGAAAGATTGAAGGTGGGAGGAGAAGGGGATGACAGAGGCTGAGATGGTTGGATGGCACCACTGACTCAATGGACATGAGTTTGAGCAAGCTCCAGGAGTTGGTGGTGAGAAGCCAGAGAAGCCTGGCATGCTGCGGTCCATGGGATTGTGAAGAGTCAGACATGTCTGAGTGAACTGAACTGAGAGCTATATACAGTGTTCTGTTTTATAGGAGTTAATTTTAAATTCATCTGGTGTGTACATGGAAAAAGACTTGAATATCATACATTTCAAAGAGCACAAAATATTTTTTAAGTTTTGTTACATAGCTAAATTGATTAAATCTCTGTCTTGGAAGTTCTAAAGCTATAATCTATTAGGATGTTAATTAATGCCCTCAAAACATTGTCTAACAACATAGCTATCAGTAACATGAAAGAGTTAATGAACAAAAGCTGGTGAAATTTTGTTTTGTTTTCCCCTCTTAGACTTCCTAGCAGGACAAGATTTATGACTTCTGCACCTTTCCTATGGAAATCAGGTTTTCTAAATGGGTAAATTAAAGCTCATTGTAAATTGCTTAAAGTAATATTGGCATCCTTTGTGCTTCTGGGCTTCCATTGTGGGTCTTTTAACCTTTGGTTCCATTTAAAGGAAATTTTCCTGAAAGATTTATTTTCCTTTTGATGGCATTTTTAAATGCTGTACATGATGAGTAGAGAGTGCAGAGTGGTGAAGAAATAATTTGAGTTTTTCAAAAACTGAATTTCACTTAGAGCTCTCGTTATTATCACCTTCTGAGTATATTTAACATATGTGTGTGTGTGTGTGTGTGTGTGTGTGTGTGTGTGTGTGTGTATCCTGTGTATCTTTTAAATGTCCAATGGAACTGCTGGAATATTTGATCTAAAGTGGGGTACAATACAGAACTTGAACACAGCCATTCCTAAATGTTTATCTACATTGGTTTTATATAATTTTGATTCAGGGAATGTCCCAGTGTTTAGATTTTTTTGGACATTCATTTCAAGTAACATTCAAATATGTTAAAAAAATCTGAGTTGTAATTATTTAGTACTTACCATTTTGTACAGCTGGATTAAGTTGGATTCTTCCATATGTAAGTCAGTCTTCTGTAGGATGTAATAAACAAAGCAGAATGTGTGTTACAAACCAATTACTAAAATGAAAGGAATTTTTTGTTGTCAGTTGCTGTTAAAATTAGCCGTCTCTGGAAATATAACTTTTACTTTCCCTGTTTTTATAGTAACGCTGCATTAAGATGTCAGGTCAGAATATTTTTGTCTTTCTCACTCTGTTTTGATATTTCATTTGAGAACCAATATTTCAAAAAACGTAGTGATTTAGTACAAATTCCTTAGGTCCAGTCAGATAAATAAACCCTACCAGATTCTGTGAACTGATTTATTGATAGGACTCTGAAGGATCACATCCTTTTTGAGAACATTTGAAACATTTCTGAATTCTGAATCTTAGTGAAGTTGTTCTCAAGAGAGGAGAAGAGTGGGAGAAAAGCCCTCTTCTCTTGCCACCTACTTGGACATCTTAACAAAGCTTTAATTTTCTTTTCTAAAGGCCAATATTACAAAAGCAGCACACCTCGGATAAGTGGTCATGCAGACATTGTGCTGCTCACCTGAGACTGCAGATAGGAACAATCTTCTGTGTCCCATTTCCTAGGATCCACGGTGATAAGATTTAAGACTGGCACAAATATTTGGAAAATATATATAGAAAAATACGCAAAAAGCTTCCAGACTTCTTTTTACACAATATTTGACTTCTTTGCAATACGATTTTGTTATATTTTTGTTAAACAACAGATTAAAGAAATGTACATTTTGTATAAATGTACCTCTTTTAAATTTTAAATTTAAAAATTATCTTTGACTCTTTTTTTTTTTTTTTGGTAAATAAATGCATTTGTTTGGAGATGATCACAGATCCAGACAGTTTCTCTCTGCTGTTCTCAAACCCAAATAGCTTCTCTTCCAAAAGGAAAGTGGCTTGAGATACCCCATATGCTGAGTAGATCTTCCTGTGACCAGGGATGAGAAAATTACAGGTGAGAGGTGGTGGGTGGCTTCACAAGAGAATTCACGATGCTACCTACCATGAGCTCTGGATTGAGCCTTCTCCCTTGGAACTGCCAGAGGTACTACAGCCACCCTAAGGAGATGATTTAGTATCCTTTCACGAGGGGGATGCTCTGGTTTAATATTGCCCCTTTCCCAGGAGTGATATGTGCTAGCTTTTTAGATCCTACCACTGCTCATAATGGGCTTCCCAGATGGCACTAGTTGTAAAGAACCAGCCTGTCAATGCAGGAGACAAAAGACGTGAGTTCGATCCTTGGGTTGGGAAGATCCACTGGAGAAGGACACAGCAACCCACTCCAGTACTCTTGGACAGGACTCTATGGACAGAGGAGCCTGTCAGGCTTAAGTCCATAGACTCGCACAGAGTCGGACACGACTGAATGACTGAGCCTGTGCCACAGCTCATAACGGAGGTGAATGATTTGTCCTGTGAGAAAACAAGCAGTAAGGTTTCTTAAGTTCCCTGGTTTGGAATATATTGTATTTAATTGGACTTCATATTAACAGAAGTGTTTGAAGGATCCAATGAGGGAGGTAAAGAGACTGCTTTGGGCAAGCGGGGAGAAAATCCATCTTGGAGAGAATGTTCTCTTTGTTGCTGTCCCTATATTCTCTTCCATATCTGCAGGAGTGCAGAAATGACAAAGTAAAATACAACACAAGAGGTTAAGATTTCACAGGAAAATATTACAGAATTGAGGTTGGAAAGTAAACTAGGAAAAGGACTTTAAAAAGAATGCTAGCAATAAGCTAGTGAAAGTAGAAAAGGAAGTTACACATTTAACATTATGTCACCTAAAGGAAACTTAGTTAAGAGTAATGCAAATGCTTTATGTTGCTGCTGTTCAGTCACTAAGTTGTGTCTGATTCTTTGCAACCCCATAGACTGTAGCCCACCAGGCTCCCCTGTCCATGGAATTTTCCAGGCAAGAATACTGGAATGGGGTTTCGTGGCCGTTCTCCCGGGCATCTTCCTCACCCAGGGATCTAACCTGAGTCTCCTGCATTGTAGGAGGATTTTTACAGTCTGAGTCACTGGGGAGGCCGGAAAATACTTTATAAACCAGGATTAAAAAGAAAGAGCGACAATAGAAAAAAGACAATAGAAAGTAAACACAACAGAAAGAATAAAACAGTTGACACAAATTGAAAATGAAATCACTCAAACAACCAACAAGAGTGAAGCTGGCTGACTTTTTAAAAAGTTATACCCTTGTTAGGAAATGCAAATAGTAAAAGAGAAAGCAGGGTGCCGTTTTCAAGGTGAAGGTGAAGGTGAAGTCGCTCAGTCGTGTCCGACTCTGCGACCCGTGGACTGTAACCTACTAGGCTTCTCCGTCCATGGGATTCTCCAGGCAAGAATACTGGAGTGGATTGCCATTTCCTTCTCCAGGGGATCTTCCCGACCCAGGGATTGAACCCAGGTCTCCCGCACTGGAGGCAGATGCTTTAACCTCTGAGCCACCAGGGAAGCCCACGCCGTTTTCAAAGTGGTCCTATAAAATAAGGCCGCCCCAGTGACTGGGCGCTCTGTGGTGACCTCTGAGGATGAGAGAGAGCTGCACGGTGCAAGGGAAGACAGGACTCTTGGGGGTCTCCCTATCACTGGCTCCCCCAGATACCTGTAGGATACCTGAGAGGGCAGGGAGGTGTGCCCTGCAGTAAGCAGCCATCCATCAAGCTGCCAGCCACCAGCTTCACCCCTCGCTGGCTTCACACTGGCAGGAGAGCTGTCTGGTCACCTCCATCCCTTTGTGAAACTTACTCTTTGAGAGAAGGACTCGCATTTAGCCCAGTGTTCTTCCTGGCAGGCAGTCAAGGCAAAGTGCCTGGCTGACCTCCCCATCATAATCAGCTATTTGGTAATTGTATCTTTTTACAATCCAAATGTTTAATGTCGATAATACATAGTTATATTTCAATTAAAATAATAGCTTTCTAAACATAGACAAGCTATATTTTGAAAAGCTTTTTCAGTTTCTGATAGAATAATTTTCTCCTAATGAGGCCTACCTGCCTGTCTTTCTCCTTCTTCCCCCACCATCTCTTTCTCTCTCTTGCACACACCCTATACCCACGCAGGCAGTCCGTGGGGAGTAACTCTTCAATTGCATATGTCAGGTTACTCAAAATTACCCAGGCTATGTATTTACAAGAATCCAGACTATATATGAAGGAGATATGCATGCAGGATGCCACTTGTGCAGAGTGTTATCTGTTTATATCTAATCTTATTTTCCAGAAGATTTAAGGTGAAATTCTTCATAGGGTCATTGCTAGAACTGAAGATCTAACAAGCATAGGCAAATATTATAAAGTCATAAAACCTAGTACACACTGTGGGAAACGTATCCATGGGCAAGACATTGAAGGTCCTTCATTTCCTGTCTCTAACCTTTCAGTCCAGCCTTTGTTCTTCTATTTCTTTTCTTCTCAACCTCCAGGGACCTGCACTCTAAACACAACAGACTAGTTGGTTGGCATTTCACAAATGGTGAATTTGCAATTTCCTCCACCCAGGCTTTATTTGTGTTGTTCCCTCTGCCTTGGAGGGCTTCCTGATCCTGCCATCCTATGAAATCATGCTAATTAAGGCTCAGCTTAAATGTCATCTGCCCTCTATACCTTCTTTAACAGCTTCCCAGCAAACGTACAGAGACTCTTCCCCCTCTCTTCCTGTCATGGCATTTTGCTCATTCAGCTATTTCATCACATGTCAGTGTTTATATTGACTTTCATGTCCATCTGCCCTTCTTACTACTCAATTGATAGGCTCTTGAAAATGGGGGCTATGTCCTCCATTTTTAATGCAGTGCTTGGTGTGTTATGGGTGCTCAAAAAATGTTCCTTGAAGGTAGGAACAGACACATGCTACGTAGGTTTTTATTCTGCTCTACTGAATGGAATGGAATCTTTCCCTACTCATGGTGGCAGAGTTATGGCTAGGAACATGCCACTTATACATCTCCTTTGGAGTGTGGCTCTGTTTCCTTTTAGCTCAGCTTACCGTATTTTGAATCTAGGAGGTCTTCTATTTCCTGCTTTTTTTTTTTTCCTATTAATCAACTCTAGCATGGAGATTCCATAATAGATCATTTTAAAAGCTGTGCATCATTGTAAAGAACTGAGATGGCTTTTTTGCTTCTAAGTCTTAGGCTTTGTCCTAAGACATTGATTTTGCTTGACCTCTGGGTGAGGAAGCTGTGTTAATTTAAAGTCAGGGTTCTCCAGAGGAACAGAGCCAATAGGGTGTGGGTGTGTGTATACACACATATACACATATATGTGAAATTTATTATGAGTTGGTTCACATGATAACAGAGCCTGCAAAGTCCCCAAGCCCTTAGTTGGCAGGCTGTAGACCTAGAAAAGCCAGTATGTAGTTCCAGCCCAAGTTACAAGGCCTAAGAATCAGGGGAGAAAATAGTATAAATCCCTGCCTGAAAGCTGACAGGCTCAAGCCCCAAAGAAAGCAGATGTTTCATTCCAAGTTTGAAGGGCAGGAAAGACTAATGTCCCAGCTCAAACTGGCAAGAGAGAGGGATTCTTTCAACTCAGTCTTTTTAATTCTATTCAAGACTTCAACAGATTAGCTGAGGCCCACCCACATTAAAGAGAGCAATCTGCTTTACTCAGTCTCCTGATTCCGGTGTTAATCTCATCCAGAAACACTTTCACCGACACACCCAGAAGTAATGTTTAACAAAATATCTGGGCACCCCATGGCCCCGTGAAAGTATTACATAAAATCAGCCATCACAGGGCGTTGTTCTGCATATGTATTTTGCCAGTGTTGCTAAGCAGTTGACTTAAGGAAGGAATTCTATCTATAAAAACATCATATATTTTGTCAGTGATAATGGATTTAGTCTTCATAAGAAGTTTATTGTCTCATTTGATAATCGCATTTTAATCATGGGAGAAGTATAGAGTGGAAAAAACAAACACATGTATTCTAATCAGACATAGGACAAAGAGTCTCAAATTTAGTAATTTTAGGAGCTAGGCAAACTGATAATAAGTTTAGTATGTTGACTATACACCAAGCCAGAATGATGGAAACTGTGGTGCATAGGAAAACTCAATACCTAGTTTAATAACATGCAAGTCTTTTTAAAGCTGTAACTTCAAATGAGCCTTTGAGTATAAACCTTTGTTTAGCTATTAACTAGCTGTAAGACTTTGGATATTTATTCAGTTTCTCCAGCACTCAGTTATTTTATTAGAATAGATGGCTAATCTACTGTCTCAAGATTTTCTTTCCTGTGTTTTACCAGCCAGTTAAGTTTGTGAGGTTATGAAATGACACCTTTGCTGATTTCAAGAGTTCTAACAGGAATTCTAAAGGAAAGTGTCATGCCATCTTCTAAAGCAACATAATCTACTTCCCAGTGACACTGTAATGAATAGATTTATTAGTCTGAAATATCAAAAGGAGAAATATCCTAATCATATTTTATATCAAAACCTATTATTATATATACTCATATACTTCATAATGCCATATTTTGAACAAATCTCTTGATAATTAAGTAGCAAGTCTATATAGGTATTACCAAGTCCATATCATCTAAAGCTTGAGGAATGCTTTCTATTGTAAAATAGAATGAGTTTCAGTACATATGTGTTGGTGTGTGTTAATTTTTCTTGTTCAAAGCCTTTTCATATAGTCCTAAAGCCTTCAAACTATAATTTAAATCAGGACAGCCTATGTGGATTTATGGAGTCATTTTCCCTTTGGCTAAAGCTCTCCATGGTCACAGACCACTAGATTTAAAAAGGCAGCCGAACCCATCCAAAGACCAACATAAATTTTCAAAGGTAGGGAAAATGGTGCCTGCTTATTAAATTAGTGAGGACATAGTATTTGGCAGTTATGTATAAATGATATTTCCCTCAAGTTAGAAGCAAGACTTTTAGAGATGTGCGAGATGTGATTCTCATTTGTCAAGTTTAGCTACATTAGTTGAAAATAATTTGCATATTACATCATGCGCTTACTTTTGACTTCTGTTTGGATTTGACTAGATAAATGGTTCACCTTTGCCAAAAAACTCTTAGTTATGGACAAATTTAAAACAATTTTCCCCTAGTACACAGAGACTGAATGTGAATATTAAAGAAAAAAAAGGATGCCATCGTCTCCCCAGACTCTTCCCCAGTAGTCCAGTACTTAAGCCATGGGGTTTCCTAAGTGCAGAATCAGGCGTCCTCTACTAGTTGCTTGCCTCCACGTTCCATTTATCCTCTTGTTTCATAGAAATTATGAATTTTAGTCCAATAAAAATAGGGCTTTTTCATTTGGTGATTCATTATTGGAAGCCATTTTCACTGACTTTAAGGGCTTCAGGGAAGAAAACATGTTTATCCTTGACAGATCTTGGTACTTTTCCATGTCTCACAGGAACGTTTCCAAGTCTTTTTTTCTATAAAAAACAAAATAAATTATAAGAGTGGAGTCTTTCTAAAGCTGATTAACTGTGCAGACTTTCTAGGGTACTTTCTGAGAAATGCTGCACAGCATTTCCAGTCATGAAACCTGTGTGAAGGATATTAACAGAAGACAGCATCTCCATTCCATTTCATCCAAACATGCTGTTATGAAATACAGTTTCTGCAAGCAGTTTTCTATTTGAATTATGTTTTACGGGGCTCCAGAGGATGAGATGGTTAGATTGCATCACCAACTCAATGGACATGAATTTGAGCAAACTCTCCTGGACACAGTAAAGGACAGGGAAGCCTGGCATGCTGCAGTCCATGGGGTCGCAAAGAGTCAGACTCAACTTAGAGACTGAACAGCGACAACAAAGGTTATATTAATATTTCTGTGGATGAGAATTATTTCTCCTAGTCCTAATGTCAATACTCTGTGAGTAGAAACTAGATACAAACCGTGAGATAAATGGCATGCTATAATTAGTAACTTCTAAATCCTCATCAGCATCTTTGTTTTTCTGTTAATTTTTGTTTGATGCTTATCACTTGTCATGGTCATACACCTACTAATGTTATTAGGTGGTATAACACCTAATAATGTTGTTATTAATGTTATCACCATGACAAGTGATAAAAAGTCACATTTTTCAGATATTGGTCTATTGTTATTGTTGCTAAGTTGCATCCAACTGTTTGTGACCCTGTGTGTTACAGCATGCCAGGCTCCTCTGTCCTCCACTGTCTCCCAGAGTTTGCTCAAATTCATGTCCATTGAGTCAGTGGTACTATCTAACCATTTCATCCTCTGCCCCCACCCTTCTCCTCCTGTCTTCAATCTTTCCCAGCATCACGGTCTTTTCCAATGAGTCAACTCTTTGCATCAGGTGGCCAAAGTATTGGAGTTTCAGTTTCAACATCAGTTCTTCCAATAGTATTCAGGGTTGATTTCCTTTAGGATTGACTGTTTTGATCTCCTTGCAGTCCCAGGGAGTCTCAAGAGTCTTTTCCAGCACAACAATTCGAAAGCATCAATTCTTCGGTGCTCAGCTTTTTTGATGGTCCAACTCTCACATCCGTATGATTTATCCACATACATGACTACTTGGAAAAACCATAGCTTTGACTATACAGCACTTTGTCAGCATAGTGATGTTGCTGCTTTTTAATATGCTGTCTAGGTTTGTTGTAGCTTTCTTTCCAAGGAGCAAGTGTCTTTTAATTTCATAGCTGAAAGTTTTATAAATCAAGTCTATATTATTGGTCAAATATTCAGTCCAGTATTGCTCTGGGTGGGAATTTTTTAGTCTGTTTACATTGACTTTGTGTATTTCTAATTAGACAATGTTAAGGTATATTCTTACATTAGGCACATATTTAATCTTTAGATACCAGATATTATTCAGGATACAAATTGAATTGGGTGTTAAAGTATGAATAGGGATTTTGATCGATAATAAAAATAATGATAAAAATGATAATTGTAATAATAGCTAGAGGCTGGACTTTATTTTTTGTGGCAAGGTACTCTGCAAAGTTGTTTCTCACTTAACAATAATGCAACAACTCAAAAGATAGGCTCAGAATAATGAGGGGATGCTGAAGTTTGATGGGCTTCTGATTTTGGCTTTATTACATACTGGGCAGGTAAGCCATCTAACCTTTTGGTGTCCCCAGTTATGGAAAATAAAATAAAATAATGTAACTTAGAGACTAACCAATAGAAAACAGCAGCAACCTCTAGAGGGATATGAAAAACACCTGAGATAATACAGTTTGCTATTATATGTTGAAAAATAATAAGTGCTCAATAAATGTCCACTACTATCCTCCTTATTATTCAAGATAGATTAATGGTTGAGGCTCAGAGAAACTACATAACTTCCCTACATTTAGAAAGTAGTTTGAACTCACATAGTCTGGCTCTCTGGTGGCTCAGATAGTAAAGCATCTGCCTACAATGCAGGAGACCTGGGTTCTATCCCTGGATCTGGAAGATCCCCTGGAGAAGGAAATGGCAACCCCCTCCAGTATTCATGCTTGGAAAATCCCATGGACCGAGGAGCCTATTGGGCTACAGTCCATAGGGTTGCGAAGGGGTCGGGCACGACTGAGTGACTTCACTTCAGTCTGGCTCCAGAGTCTAGATTCCCAACTACTGTGGATTCTGAGAAAGGAATGTATACAGTGTTACTTTGATACATTTATTTATTGTAATATGACTGCCATTGTAATGACATTTCTCACATTACGTAGCTATAGTGCTCTCATTTAAATGAAAAAAAGAAAAAACATTCCAGCATTTCCCTTTGATTTAAGCTATCTTCCAAGCCAGCATTGCATTTAAGTGAATAAATATGAACTAGACTTTCAAACGGAAGACTGTTTGAAGAGGGAGTTTACAGAAGAGTTTTCGCCAGAAACCGGGTAATACTTGAGTCTCCCTCCACTCCCAGCCCCACCCACCACAACACAGGGTCCAGGCACTGTAGTTCCATAAACTATGCTTTCTCACTACTCTAGACTGATTTGATTCAAGGATTCTGACTTCAACTAGATTATAAACAGACTCAGGACTATAAACAAATGTATTATTCCTGCCAAGGGAACTAGACATTGCATATCCACTAGCCAGCAGATTTTCTCTCTGTTGAGAGAATAATGTGGGATATCAAATTGCAATCAGATTATGTGGGGAAAATGAAACCAGAATAAGTTTAGAAAGGTCCATGATTCCAGCAGGGCCAACTTCATGGGTATGTGACCCGTGCAGTTCCTCAGGGCCCCATGCTATTGCCATCTTGGAATTCTTTCAATGTTTTGAACAAGGGCCCCATGCTTTCATTCTGCACTTGGCCCCAGAAGTTACGTACTTGGTCCTAGATTCATGAGTTTAATGATCCCAGACTGTAATCCCCAGGTATCACCCATTCCACAGTAAGAGTATCCTCATAATGAGACTGCAAATTTGTTCCTTATTCCAGTGGATCCCTTCAACTGGATTATACTTAAAATGACCCTGTTAGTTTATTCACCTCTAACATCATTTTCCTGATTTCTATTACTATCTTATTGACATACCACTTATTTAGCTTATCTATATGGTGGATTAAATTTTTCCCAGGTATACATCTTTAAGTTAATTGTATGTATTTATAAACAGACCTTTTCATATTTTTTTTAACAAATTAACTGTCTGAGAATTTTTGTTTCCTGACTCATTAAGAAGTGCCATGCAGCTTCCATGTTGTAGATGAAACAAATGTCATTAAGTTTGAAATTCATTTGAAGGTGGTATTAACTGACAGAACAGATTGGATGACAGAATATAACAGAGTATGTTGGTAAGATAAAGAAATGGAGCTACCTAGCCAGTAGTCATTAGGGCAATGTCAGCTGACCTATGACAATCACACTTCTAAATAAACAATGAAAAGGAGACTTGGGTGAGAGTTAAAGACATGCATACATTATTTGTTACACATTATTACTGTAAGTAATTATTTTCTAGAGTTTTCAATCCTTGGCAAAATTGGGGACAGGGAGACAGTTTATGGGAAAGCAATAAAAACATAATTGATAACTTGATGGTAGGTGATATAGAAGACATGTTAAAGGATATTAAAGCTAAAATTTTCTCTTGTCTGGGGGATAAAAAAATAAGAGAATTTTAAAGCCTTCAATAACATAAAAATTTTTGAACAACTTTTATTTCTACATTTTAATAACAAATTAAATATGTGGAATTTAAACCTTAAGGATTTTACAAAAATAATGACAGACATTTGGATTATAAAATCATTGAAATA